>JACEEZ010004244.1:145000-255000 GCA_016584305.1 Chionoecetes opilio | reverse complement strand
ATGACAAACTCTCCAGATAGCCCCTTTTAACTTCCCTGAAATCATGGATGTAGAAATGTAAGTATTAACGCCACCACACCTATGTACAGCGATAAAAACGTTGTATACGGCCTCAATATTGGTGGTCGCCCAATAACGAAAATTTTATCGGGAATCCTGGTCCTAGAGTAATATAATACCAAAAAAAATTGGTTACAGGGAGTTTCGTACACAAGAAGTTTCGTGAAGTGAAGTGAACCTCCAGAGCCTACCATCCGAGCCCCGGGTCACCACTGCCTACAGGCGCTATAGGCACATAAGTAAAAAACACATACATACACACACAACACAACACACACACACACACACACACACACACCACACACACACACACACACACACACACAATTGGGATGTGTTTCTGTTTACCTTATTGGTTTCTAGAAACATTCTCTCGGAGCTTCCGTCGCAATCATTACTTTTGGAGATAATGACATGTTGTTTATAGGGAGGCGAGAGACAAGTGTTTACGTCCGCCACACTCTTCTTNTTATTTTCATTGAGCTTAATAGATCTTACTTTTCAAGCCCAGATTTTACTTTTGCTAAAAAAAAATTGTCTTTTGGGTTAGCCATAAAATTACAAAAAGTAACTTAATATAGCAAACTAGTTAGTGGACAAGGATACTAAACAGGTCATATCTATAGAATATTGCTTAAATTCACAAAAAATTGTCTAATGGTACCAAATTACAATGAAAATTTAAAGTTCTGGGTCTCAAAGGTTATAGTTTTTTTTTTATATTGGTAGCTATCAATAATGAGGCTCCCGTTTGTCATACTATATAACCCACCCTTCCTCTGTTATTCCCCCTCCTCCCCCTACAACTACTCCTCCTCCTCCTCTTCCTCTTCCTCTTCCTCCTCCTCCACCTCCTCCACCTCCTCCTCCATCACCTCCTCCTCCTCTTCCTCTTCCTCCACCTCCTCCTCCATCACCTCCTCCTCCTCCTCCTCCTCCTCCACCTGTTCCACTTCTTCTGCGCTTCTTCTTCTTCTTCTTCTCCACCTCCTCCTCCTCCACCC
This sequence comes from Chionoecetes opilio, assembly GCA_016584305.1. Taxonomy (NCBI): domain Eukaryota; kingdom Metazoa; phylum Arthropoda; class Malacostraca; order Decapoda; family Majidae; genus Chionoecetes; species Chionoecetes opilio. Next base: position 253,936 of record JACEEZ010004244.1, on the reverse strand, counting down.
ACCCCCAAACCACCACCACCACCACCACCCACCCCACCACCACCACCACCACCACCACCACCCTCCTCCTTAGCTATGCCAAAGTGTTTCCTTCCTTCCTTCCTTTCTTCATCAATGTTTCCTTTCACGCCTTCCTTTCCTCCTCCTCCTCCTCCCCCCTCCTTTTCCCACTTTCTATGTTATTTTCCAGAGAGAGAAAAAGGGAATCTCAGGTGTAATCTTCCTGCCATGCTTCTGAAATTTGGTCTTTGAACCATCTAAAACCTTAGTTACCATTATGTAGTGCCCACCTTGGGATTGTACTCTACAGTCCTGGTTACTCCGCTGCCACACCCACATTAAGTGGGAAAATTATATGATTGAACAAAAATAAAAGATTTAAGAAAATATGTATGTTGGAAACTGAATAATAACTCGTTAATATATTTCTAATTATAATTTTTTCAACTCTTTACTGTCTCATTTTCCCAACTGGTGTACTTCATAAGTTATCTTAATTTTAAAAGTCTTCCTTCCCCCTAGCGATACGCACGCGAAATGCTCAAGTCGTTATCCTAATATAGTTTTACTATCTTTGGTAACTTCAGTCGCACTTTTACCCTTAAACGATACGCACATGTAATGCTAAAGTCGTTATCCTAATTAATGTATACGTAGTCTATACCACTTCCAACTGTTTCCCTCTCACTTATTTTTCTATTTCCTTCTTTTCTCCTTGTCCTCACACGGCTGGCTGTGACATGTTGTGGTTGCCCCCTCTGCTAATTTGTGAGCGCTTGGCCCCCTGGTCCGCCAACAGCATCCAAACCTGGGACCCTAAGTAATCAAGTCTTTAAATCCTGGTAAACAAAAAGAATCACCAGTAAGTCATGTCTACATCTCTAGTTAACAAACATTTTATAACATACCTTTACAAGGGAGGAATAAGGTCACCCCCCAGTGGGTTTACCCCCCGGGGAGCCCCGTCTGCTACTAATGCTAACCTGACGTTCAGCTCCCCTTCTCACTTCGTTTCGATACGTGGTAAACTCCCACTGGCTTAAAAAATATAAGCCTAACCAGTGATTCAGGAATGAGGCGTGGAGGAAAATCCTCGTTAGCTTATTGATACTTATGTGTTATTTCATCTTTTCCCCCTATTAATGTAATTTTCTTCGCGTTACATAGCTTTTTCCCCCCCAAAAAAAAAATTTCCTATGCCTCGTCCTTCATCAAGCATCCTACCGGATATCTAACTAAAAAAAAAAAATAAATTATCATATACATCACACATAATTTCATAAAAATTTTCTTGGGATCTTCTATCACTTACAAACAATTTCTCATCCTGCATTTTCCAATTCTTCCCAAATTTACAAAAAAATGAAATAGTATGTTCTTATTATCACTTCCCTCACCAAGAGTAGATTTGACCAGTTTGGGAAATACGTATTTAATGTAATGCCTTCACTCCCTGAAATGAGAACCTTCTCCACTTTCTCTTATTTGTCAAGGCCAAAGCCCTATAGAGTCGCGACTGGACTCGTCCCTCTAGTCTGCAATGGTTATTTCTTTTTACCCCACTAATCCTGGGCGTAGGTGGTAGGGAGAAATCACGATTTGGATTTACTCCATACCCTCAATACTTGGGATAAGGCTCACCCCCTTTTTGCGAGGCATACATACTCCTGCGTCTATTCACCCAACGAGCAAAGCTCAGAGCCAAGCCCATCCTTGGGTCTAACGACAACCTAGGGGGTTTAGTGTTCAGTGCAATCTGTGTGCACCCTCTAAAGCAAGAATTTCTAACCTTTTTACATTCTTTCTAGGGGACCTTCATCTCTCTCTTTCTCTCTCTCCACTAGAGAAAGTGGTGAAAATTAATCCTCTCTCACGAGAGATTAACACTTCTGTCATTATAATAAGCACGTATCTTTTCACGGGCCTCCTTGAGGGCCTCCTCTCTCAAGATGGTGTTAGTGTACAAATTCCCTCCTCCATTACTACCACTCTAACGCAATTTTTCTAAGGTGGCTATTATACTGCCACGAAAACCCCGTAAAGCTGCTTACCTTGTAGGGCGTCTACTAGACGTTCTACATGAGCTGTTACCTCTATCCTAATGTTAATCTAAACGTAAGGTACGGAAACCTAACCCTTTACCGCACCTTTTACAGGGACATCCTCCCCTACATTAGTTTTAAGTGTGAATAACAAGCCCCATATCCACACATTCATCATCTATCCACTTCCACTGGGCATCGTTCCACACTGCATCCACACGTGGATGTAGTGTCACATCACCCACATCCACACAAACCTTCACGCATCCTACATCACCATAAACACACTGCATACGCGCTCCCCATATCACTTTCATGTTCAACAGCGGGTCGGAGGTGTGCGTATTTCATGCCGCACCCTTTCACTACTCCGCTTCGGCTTTTCCAGGCCATCACTAATGTCTTTATCAGGGGTCTATGTTAGCATGTGGGTAACCCGGCTTACTGTTACGTTAGTATCATCTTCCTCCACGGTCTGAGCGAACTATCATGATCACTAACGGTACTCTGTACACCTATACTCTATACACACCATACTGTACAGTATGTGATTTACTAGGTAACTGGCACTTTAAAAAAAAAAAACTAACTAACAAGGCGTTAGTTTGGCTCGTGGGTACGCGGAAACCATCGAATGGATCCCACCGCTGTCACCAAAATGTAATGGTCTTTTTGTCCATCTACACCTTAGTTACCATTATGTAGTGCCCACCTTGGGAGTGTACTCTACAGTCCTGGTTACTCCGCTGCCACCACCCGCATTAAGTGGGGAAAAATATATATGATTGAACAAAAATAAAAGATTTAAGAAAAAATGTATGTTGGAAACTGAATGATAACTCGTTAATATATTTCTAATTAAATATTTTCAACTCTTTACTGTCTCACTTCCCAACTGGTGTACATTCATAGTTATCTTAATATTAAGTCTTCCTTCCCTCCTAGCGATACGCACGCGAAATGCTCAAGTCGTTATCCTAATATGTTTACTATCTTTGTAACTTCGTCGCACTGTTACCCCTTAACGATACGCACATGTAATGCTCAAGTCGTTATCCTAATATAATGTATCGTAGTCCTATACCCCTTCCAACTGTTTCCCTCTCACTTATTTTTCTATTTCCCCTTTTTTTCTCCTTGTCCTCACACGGCTGGCTGTGACATGTTGTGGGGTTTCCCCCTCTGCTAATTTGTGAGCGCTTTGGCCCCCTGGCCGCCAACAGCAAACCTACCCTTGGGGCCCTAAGTAATACAAGTCATTAATCCTGGTCACAAAAAGAAAACACCAGTAAGTCATGTCTTTCATCTCTAGTTAACAAACATTTTAAAAACATACCTTTACAAGGGAGGATAAGGTCACCTCCCAGTGGCTTTCCCACCGGGAGTCCCGTCTGCTACTAATGCTAACCTGACGTTCGCTCCCCTTCTCAAATTCGTTTTTGATACGTGGTCAAATACCACTGGGTTAAAATATAAGCCTAACCAGTGATTCAGGAATGAGGCGTGGAGGAAAATCCTCGTTAGCTTATTGATACTTATTGTGTTATTTCATCTCTTCCCCTATTAATGTAATTTCTCGCGTTACAAATTCCATACTCATCACTTTTTTATCATACATGACTGTTTATAATAGTGACTCGAGTTGCTACTTATAATTTTGTCTTTTTGGCGAGTGTTCAGCTAAACCCCTTGAGACCCAGAACGTAATTTCCCTTGTAATCTGGGGACCATTAGACGCTGTTTATGAATATAAACAATATTTTATAGATATACCTGTTTACCGTAGATAACACTTTTGTCGCCAGAAACTTGCCACTGCACTAATGTCGCCAGGCACAATATATTTTAAATTTTAGCATCACTACAGAATTTCATATGCCACTGAAGACATGTATAGTGTGATGTACATTATATAAACTACTGTGCATGCCTCTTCAGTGGCACATACAAGTCTGCAGTGATGCTAAAATTCCTAATATATGGTGCCTGGCGACATTAGTGCAGTGGCGATGACAGGCGACTATAGTGGGTTTTCTACAGTAGTAGCCCCTTTTCTACTAACTAATTTGGTATATTCACTACTTTTTCGTAATTTTATGGGGAACAACAGACGATTTATATAGCCAAGGAAAGATCTGGGCGTGAAGGGGTTAAAAGTTATTCATAATTCATTCAGCCACGTCTTACTCACGCGAGCTGATCTCCATATTCTCAAAGACATGGTAAAAAATCTTGTTTCTATTTTCTGGTACCCGTATGTCTAACCCTTTACTGTCTGTCTACCCATCCCTCCCTCCCCCATCTATCTTCTGTCTATCCATCAGTTTTTTAATCCACGCTTCTTACTGTAAATCACCTTTCACACTGTCCTTCCATGGCTTACCGCCGCTTTTATATTAGATACAATGATTATATGTGGCCTGCGTCTCCTTGCTGCACGTCAACATTGTGTGTGGGGGTTGTGGTTAATGTGATAGGGTGTGTAGTTAATGTGGTAGACTGTGTGGTGGGGTTTGTTGGGTTAATGTGGTAGTGTGTGTGGTTAATGTGGTAGGGTTGTGGTGGGGCTGTGGTTAATGTGGTAGGGGGTGTGGGTTAATGTGGTATGTGTGGTGGGGTTGTGGTTTAATGTGGTAGGGTGTGTGGTGGGGTTTGTGGTTAATGTGGTAGGTGTGTTTGGGGGGTTTGTGGTTAATGTGGTAGGTGTGTGATGGGGACTGTAGTTAATGTGGTTAGGGTGTGTGGTGGGGCTGTGGTTCATGTGGTAAAGTGTGGTGGGGGCTGTGGTTAATGTGGTAGTGTGTGGTGGGGGCTGTTTGGGTTTAAAGTGGTAGGGTGTGTGGGGGGGGCTGTGGTAATGTGGTAGGGTGTGTGGTTAATGTGGTAGTATGTGGTGGGGGCTGTGGTTAATGTGGTAGAGGTGTGGGGGGGGGCTGTGGTTAATGTGGTAGGGTTTGGGGGTGGGGGCTGTGGTTAATGTGGTAGGATGTGTGGTGGGGGCTGTGGTTAATGTGGTAGGGTATGGGGGGGGCTGTGGTTAATGTGGTAGGGTGTGTGGGGGGCTGTGGTTAATGTGGTAGGGTGGTGGTGGGGGCTGTGGTTAATGTGGTAGTGTGTGGTAATTTAAATACAAATGTATTTGAGTACTGCCCAGCTCTGACTGTGGTAACCCGGATGTCACACTAGCCCTGTGTCCCGGGGTACCACAGCTAGGCTCAATTAAGGGCTGATGCCACGGAGATGAGCACCGAGGCCACGCGTATGCCCCATTTACCTTTTACCTAATATAATCCAATCCCCTACAGGTATTCAAGTATTAGACAGACAGACGCTAGAGAGAGAGAGAGAGAGAGACAGAGAGAGAGAGAGACACAGACAGACAGAGAGAAAGTCGCAACTCGTGCTCGTGCTCGCGCCTTCCCACAGCCACCAAGATGGCCGACCCACAACAAATGGACGTGGACAATAGTTACAATTGGGACGATGACGACGTAGTTATCATCGAAGACACCACAATACCTAACGAGTGAGTACTATCATACACTCCCACACCTTTATAGCGCGTAGTTAACCTTGTGTCACCTTTAATTAAGGGTCTATTAAGGGTTCTGTAACGACGTGTTTGTAGCTCCATATTGCAGGGTGTTTTGGTGGGGTTTCTGTGGGAATTATCGGTTTTTTTGTGGGATGTTGGTGGTTTTGTGGGATTTTGGTGACGGGGGTGGAAGGAAATTGTCCGAATTGACTTTTTGTGACAATTTTTTTTCTAATTTATTTTTATTGCTATTATTTTACACCAGGACCAGAAGGGTTGTAGTCAGTTCGTACACAAGTTGTTTCGGTCAATTTTTACGGTAGCGTAGTATACGGTAGCGTATTACGCATTCCTCCCCCTTCCCCAAAACAACACACACACACACACACACACACACACACACACACACACACACACACACTCCGTAGAGGGTACTCCGTAGTGTAGGGGAAGCACGCTCGGTTCACAACCGAGAAGTCCCGGGTTCGATCCCCGGGCGGAGCGGAAACAGATGGGTTGTTTCCTTAAAACCCGAGCCCCTGTCCACCCAGCAGTGAATGGGTACCGGCTGTTAGCCGGGGGTTTGTGACCCGCCTCCCGGGGTGGTGGCTTCCCCCAACACTAACCACTAAGCAGGAATGATAAAAATGATGATATGGAGACGGGGCCACACGAGCGTTGCTCAGGCCCTGTAAAATACAACTAGGTGAATACACACACACACACACACATACACACACAGACAAACACACACAGACAAAACACACACACACACACACACACACACACACACACACACACACACACACAATTGGGAGTGTGGTTTCTGTTTAGCTTATTGGATTCTAGGAAACATTCTCTCTGAGCTTCCGTCGCAAATCATTACTTTTGGAGATAATGACATGTTGTTTATAGGGAGGCGAGAGACAAGTGTTTACGTCCGCCACACTCTTCTTCCTCTTGTGACCTGCATCGTCTCTGTTCTTCCCTTGCCGCGGACACTTTTTTAATGCAGATTTGTTTAGTTAGGAGGTTAAAGCGTGGGAATAGGTTAGGTTAGGTTAGATTAGAGAGTCTAAAGGTGGGGTTAGGTTAGTTTAATGGACCCTACCCATAACTACGTCACGGTTTGTTTACATCGGTGCATTGTGGGGATAAGGCGGGGTCGCCGCGGGTGGACCTACGAAGGGAAAACTACGGCGATGGAAGAATTTCGAGTTATTTTGCGCGAAATTGATATTCCAGGTGCTATATTACTGTGCTCTCTTCTCGCTGACAACACTATAGAGAAGACCTGAGGTAATGGCTGATGTGCAGAGGCTTCTAAACCAAGAAAACAGAGTCATAACAGAGCCTCGTCAAAAGGTAAGCAACTGTAGGTACGTAACGTGTCCCTACCACTTGCTTACTTCTTAATGAGACTCTGCTGTGACTGTTTTCCTGGTTTAGAAGCCTCTGCACATCAACCATCACCTCAGGTCTTCTCTGTGTTGTCAGCGAGCACGGAAATATAGCACCTGGAATATCAATTTCGCCCAAAACAACTCTAATTTTTTTCATCGTCGTAGTCTTCTCTTTGTAGGTTGTATACATATTCATGGTTATGATAATACTAAAATACGTTATTAATTGAGTTCCTTTTGTTGTCTTTCCTCATAATAAGTAGGGTATTATTCTAGTGTTTGCCCATACTCCCCCTCTCCCACAAAACAAGCTTGGGGACCTGGGGGAATGCGGGATTTTTGGCTGGGGGTACAAAATATGCGTCGCAACCACATAGTTTTCGAGTTAGGGTGTTGTAAAAATTGCCTAGATCTAGGGAAAATTCATTGGATTTCTTCTGAGTCCAGAAACGTGTGAACCTGACGATCCTCACAGAATGATGACCGAAGTGTCGAGAACCCCCCCAACCTCCCGCTAGGAGGTTAGGTTAGATTTGGTTAGGTTAGGTTAGTTAGATTTGGTTAGGTTAGGTTTGGTTATATTTGGTTAGGTTAGCTTAGGTTATATTTGGTTTGGTTAGGTTAGGTTAGTTTAGTTTTGGTTAGGCAAATTTCTCTAGATATAAGGTAATTACCCTAGATCTAGGGAATTTGGTAAAATTCTAGTGTTTGCCCATACTCTCCCACTTCCCCCAAACAAGTTTGGGGACCTGTGGGAATGCGGGGTTTTCGGGTGGGGAACAAATTATGCGTCGGAAACACAAAATTTAAGAGTTGTGTATAGGGGGTAAAATTCCCGGTATTATTCTAGTGCACGTTTGCCCATACTCCCCCTCTCCCACAAAACAAGCTTGGGGACCTGCTGGGGGGAATGCGGGGGACCTGGGGGAATGCGGGCTCTTTGGCTGGGGTACAAAATATGCGTCGCAACCACATAGTTTTTGAGTTAGGGGTGTTCATAAAAAATTCATTGGATTTCTTCTGAGTCCAGAGACGTGTGAACCTGACGATCCTCACAGAATGATGACCGAAGTGTCGAGAACACCCCCAACCCCCGCTAGAAGGTTAGGTTAGATTTGGTTAGGTTAGATTTGGTTAGGTTAGATTTGGTTAGGTTAGGTTTGATTAGATTTGGTTAAGTTAGCTTAGGTTATATTTGGTTAGGTTAGGTTAATTTTGGTTAGGCAAATTTCTCTAGATATAAGTAATTACCTAGATCCAGGAAATTTTACCACCCATACACAACTCTTAAATTATGTGTTTCCGACGCATAATTTGTTCCCCACCCGAAAACCCCACATTAAATATTAAACCCCACATATAAAATTATAGTGTTTGCCCATACTCTCCCAAGTTTACCAAACAAGTTTGGAGACCTGTGGGAATGTGGGGTTTTCGGGTGGGGAACAAATTATGCGTCGGAAACACATTATTTAAGAGTTGTGTATGGGGGGGTAAAATTCCCTAGATCTAGGGTAATTACCTTATATCTAGAGAAATTTGCCTAACCAAAATTAACCTAACCTAACCTAACCAAATAAACCTAAGTTAACCTAACCAAATCTAACCAAACCAAATCTAACTAAACCTAACCTAACCAAATATAACCTAACCAAATATAACCTACCTTAACCTAACCAAATATAACCTAACCTCCTAGCGGGAGGTTGGGGGTGTTCTCGACACTTCGGTCATCATTCTGTGAGGATCGTCAGGTTCACACGTTTCTGGACTCAGAAGAAATCCAATGAATTTTCCCTTGATCTAGGCAATTTTTACAACACCCCTAACTCAAAAACTATGTGGTTGCGACGCATATTTTGTACACCCAGCTAAAAATCCCGCATTCCCCCAGGTCCCCAAGCTTGTTTTGTGGGAGAGGGGGAGTATGGGCAAACACTAGAATAATACCCTACTTATTATGAGAAAAGACAACAAAAGGAACTCAATTAATAAGGTATTTTAATACTATCATAACCATGAATATGTATACAAACTACAAAGAGAAGACTACGACGATGAAAAAATTTAAGAGTTGTTTTGGGCGAAATTGATATTCCAAGTGCTATATTTCCGTGCTCGCTGACAACATAGAGAAGACCTGAGGTGATGGTTGATGTGCAGAGGCTTCTAAACCAGGAAAACAGTCACAGCAGAGTCTCATTAAGAAGTAAGCAAGTAGTAGGGACACATTACGTACCTACCAGCTGCTTACCTTTTGACGAGGCTCTGTTATGACTCTGTTTTCTTAGTTTAGAAGCCTCTGCACATCAGCCATTACCTCAGGTCTTCTCTATAGTGTTGTCAGCGCGAACAGAGCACAGTAATATAGCACCTGGAATATCAATTTCGCGCAAAATAACTCTAAATTCCTCCATCGCCGTAGTTTTCCCTTCGTAGGTCCACCCGCGGCGACCCCGCCTTATCCCCACAATGCACCGATGTAAAAAACCGGACGTAGTTATTCGGGGGCCCCCATTGTCATATTCCATAACCCTTCTAAAAAAAACATTTTAATCCCCATAAGTAGTGATTTGCGACGGAAAGTCACAGAAAAAATGTTTTTAAATCTTTTAAGGTGAACAGAAAACCACACTCCCAATTGTGTCGAAAATATTACAAATGATAGCCTAAATACGGCTGGTCTGTGCCCTGAAGATGAACCGTATTTAATCTGACTAAATCACCCTTTTAGCGTTGTTTTATCTTTGTAGCTGCGGATAGACGTTACAATTTCGCTCCCTTTTTTCGGGGACACGACGGGGGGGGCCATCAGAAAAAACACTACTGGCGATTTAGTGTAGTCACCATCGGTGATTTTTTTGTCATTTGTTTCTTTATAGCCCTCATGACACAGAAAAGCCCAAAAAATGCACAGACTCCCGGTAGCCCTTAAAATTTCCGAAATCTGGATGAAAAAAAATGTAGTTTTAACCCACCACACGTCATACATCAAAAAAAAACGTTGTCTGGCGACTTAAGTGTATTACGTAGTAGATTCGTACACCAAAAAAATTTGTTTCGTAGTCTATATAAACCATAGTGTTTTGTACACTGGGTAAGTGAACTTGACCCCTAGATTTCGAAACGACCCCGGGTATGTACAAAAAACTAAAAATCAGTGTACGAAACAAAAAAAACAAAACCTGGGTACGAAAAAACTTGTGTACAAACTCCCTGTAACCTTTTTTTGATTATTTAATTATTGGGGACCAGAATTCCCGATAAATTTTCGTTATTGGGCGCCACTGATAATGGGCCTTACAACGTTTTTTCCTTCAAGGGGTGGCGTTAAATTACATTTCTAATCCATGATTTCGGGAAAAGTTAAAAAGGCTTTTGGGAGAATCTGTGTATTTGTGCTTCATCTGTGTCATGTAGGCTATAAATGAAAAAATTACAAAAATATCACCAGAGTGGCGAAGTTGATAAGGGCTACACAAAAAATTTTTTCCCTAGGTAGTTTTTTTGGAGAATTTGGCATCGTTTTGTAAAAAATGGTTGTTTAGTGTTTGGTTGTGAGCTACGGTTACGGGGAATTTCGTACAAAATTTTTTTCGACCACAACCCGGTTTTTTATTGATTGTACACAGTTTTTGGTTTTTTTTTAAAATACCGGGTGCCCCGTTTCGTAACAGTAATCAAGCTCAACTCGAGCTGAGTGTACGAAACGACTAGGTTTCATATAGAGTACGAAACGACTAGGGTTTTCATATAGATACAAAAATATGGTAAAATTCTAGGTTTGCCCAGACCTCCCCATTTCCCCAAAAACCAAGTTTGGGGACCGGGGGAATGCGGGTTTTCGGGTGGGGAAAAATTTTCGCGGAAACAGAAATTAAGGGTTTGTGAAAAGGGGGGAAAAATTTCCCAATTAGGGTAATTTTTCCTTATATCTAGAGAAATTTCCCAAAAAAAAAAAGCCAAATTAACCCTCCCCTACCCAATTTTTAACCAAACCTAGCGGGGCTGACCCCGGGAAAACCTAACCAACGAAATTAACCTAACCAAACCTTTTAATAATTTTCCCCTAATCAGGGAATTTCTTAAACCCCCCTAACTCAAAAACTATTTTGGGGTTGCGACGCAAAATTTTGTACCCAGAAAATATCCCGCATTCCCCCAGGCCCCCCAGTTTTTTGGGGGGGGGGAGTAGGGAAAAACTTAGAAAAACCCGTGGCCCCCTTAAACCCCCCCGTCCCCCCCCTAAATAAACCCCCCCCCCTGGAACCCCCCAAAAAATATTACAAAACCTAACCTCCTAAACCTTAAAAAAACCCCCTAAGCAGGGGTCCCAACCCCAAGGCACCGGGGGCCCCCCACCCAAGTCCGAGAGGGCCCGGGGGCCGCTCCAAAAAAAAACTCTGAAAACAAGTATACAGAAAAAAAAAATTTCAAAAATTTAAATGAGAGCCTGGTAATTTTGAGCAGAAAGCTTATCAAAATCAGGGGGTGAGGGAACAACACTCGGCAAGAGAACGCGCCAAGGGGTCATCTGGACACAACACACGTTTGGAAAGATGGAGGGCGCAAGATGACCAAAAGGAAATGTCTGGGGGCCCCACGGGAAAGCCTCGCGCCGCAGTGGCACGGGCCGGGTTGGGGACCCCGTCCTAAAGAACCCCAAGGGCGGGAAAGGACAGAATTTTCCAGGTTAGGGTTTTAGGAGGTTTGGTTTGAATTTTTCTTATATTTTTTAATCTTCCGCCACTTTTTAAATTTCGGTTGGGTAATTGAAGGGGGGAAGGTTGGAGGAAAAAAAACCACCCAAAAAGGGGGAAGGACTCAGATTTACCAGGTCAGGCATGAAGGTTTTTTTTAGTAACATACCCATGAGAAAGATTGTTTTTTACCTCTCCTCTTTTAGATGAAACTAATTTCTGATAGATTTGATGTGTTTTTTAAAAAATCTGAGTTTGTTTTCTTGGGGAATCACTATTTTTTTGTTTTTGTTTTTACCCCTTGACCTCACCTCTAAAAAAAGTGATTTCAAGAAAAAAAAACTTCAGATTGTCGTAAAAAAACCCTCCAAAAAATTTCCAAAAGAATAGTTTACCAAAAAAATAAATAACGCAACTTACCCTAACCTAACCCGAGGGGGGGGGGGGAGCACTGGGGGACCTTATAAAAGAGACCCCAGGACATGAGCTCGCCCGGGCCTGGGAAAGGGGTGCAGTCAGTTCGTACACAAGTTTTTTCGTACACCCTAGATCGTAACCCCCTAAGTTTGTTTCGTAGTCTAAAGAAAAAAAAGTCGTTTCGTACGCTCAGTCAGAGTGAAAATTTACTACTAAGTTCAAACGCACGGTTGTACGAAAAAAAAAACAAAATCAGTGACGAAAAAAATAAAAAAACCCGTTACGAAACAACTTGTTACAAACTCCATGTCAAGATTAAAACATCTAGGTTTTAAACCCCGCGCAGCTTGTGACGGGGTTTCAGTGGTGCGAGAAACGACGATTTTTTATCACGGGGCCCATTCTAAAATATTTTCCCCCAGCCCCAGGATACTCCCCACCCACCTACACCACCCGTGCCCCGGCGGCCTGCCCGACCTGACCCCCACCACTCCTATCTCCCTACCCCCGGCTACCACACACACACACACACACACACACAACCCCACACCACACACACAACACACACACAACACACACACACACACACACCACAAGTTTCAAAAAACCCCTTTACTTTTTACCCCAATTTAGGGAGAAAGAGAGAGAGAGCGAGGCGAATCCCCGCCGCCAACCCCCGCCCCGCCTGCCCTACACACCTGTGCTATCCCGCTTGCGGCAGGCCCTCCCTTTTACCTCCTCTTGCACTATCCAAAAATTATATTTTGAGTATATGTAGTGTTATGTAGTGTACTATGTGTGTACTATGAGTGTACTATGTATGTACTTGTATTTTACTATGAAGTGTACTATGTAGTTCTATGAAATGTACTATTGTTATATGAAAGGGACTTGTAGTACTAGAAATGTACTATGAAGTGTATATAAGTGTACTATGTTGTACTATGAAGTGTACTATGTAGGTCTAGTAGTTACTATGTATGTACTATGAAGTGTACTATGTAGGTACTATGAAGTGATATGTAGTGTACATGTAGTGTACTTTGCTCCCGTAAAAGAAAAATTTTTTTTTTTTTAAACCCAGCACAGAAACCCGGGGGCTGCCCAGAAAAGGGGCAAGAAGAATGGTCTGTGCCAGGTTTATTCAGGAATGGCGATTTTTGTGGGGAGGCTGACCCCCACTGCACGCTATGGCCCAGAGGAAAAGTTCAGTTTAGCCGTGAGAGACCTTTAAAAATCTATTGATCTTGCTCCCTGTCACCCTGGGAAAGGGGCGCTGCTGGGCTGCGTGAATGGCGGCGGCAGTGTCCATGCAGTGTCAATCCAATGCAAAGACATTCTACAACAAGATGCCTCACTCTGGGGTGCCCTGTGGTGGGCGTGAAATCGACCTCCGCCGTGCGGCAGGAGTTAACCAGTCTGCTGGCCCATTCACTTGCTGCATGTGACTATCAATGAAAATCATATGGACTATGGTATATCAGTATATATGATATACTGTTATCTTCGTAAATGTTTGTTCTATAATATTATCAAATAAAAAACAGTAAAATACACTAAAGAAATGCCATTACGAGACTGAAAAAATATGCATGAACTTATTATTCACTTCAACTCTTCGCCATTTAAAACTTTGCGAGTCAACATTTACCATGAAACATATCAATAGAAGCGCAATTTTATTAGCTTTCCATTGATATATTTCGTTTCCCAATAAATTAATTAGAACCATGCATACATTACCATTAACTAAATAAATAACATCAATCGGGTAATTTTCCCGATTGATGATGTTATTTATTTAGTTAACGCTAATTTATGCTTGGTTGTAATTAATTTATTGGAAAACGAAATATATCAATGGAAAGCTAATAAAATTGCGTTGCTATTGAAATGTTTCATGGTAAATGTTGACTCGCAAAGTTTTAAATGGCGAAGAGTTGAAGTAAATATTCTTTGGTCCTATGCAGCAAGTGAATGGGCCAACAGGCTGCTACAACTGGTCCTCCGCAAAACAACCGCAAAACTGGTCCTCGTCCTCTTGTCCTCTCTTCGCGTCCTTCCTCCGCCACGTCTCGCTTTTGTTGACCTGGAGCGGCTTCTTCGGGGCAGCCAACACTTAGTCATGTACTCTGCAGGGCTATAGCTTTGCCTCACAAGCTATACAAAAAGCTTGTTTTTCCTTAACAGGAACTAGCGCGTGTAGGTCTCACGGCCTCTTGTAGCTTCATTATTTTCTTATGTTCTTATGTTCTTACTCATGGCAACTCAGAAGCGTCAAGGTTATGGAAGGAGGTGATGATAGACAGTAGGTAGTAGTAGGTAGCATGGTAGGAGGAGACATTTGAGAAAATTACCTCCGTTTGATGAAACTTAAACGCGTGTGGTACACATATAATACATTTCTGTTTGAGGCCTATAATTGTGTACCAGCACTTAGCCACCAGGCTAATTGCAATGTCTGGTCGGTGCTTGCCTGCCAGGGACATTCAGGCGTCACTCCTTGGTGGCACTTCAAGGGAGGAAGAATCAGATCTTGAATCTGATGAGGAGACATTTCAGTATACAAAGTGAAACTCTGCATTGCGAATTGAATATTTTATATCATTTGTACAAATGGGTAGTTTTTATTTATATATACTTATAATCGTGTACACATTTAGATACTTTTTTTTCTTCTTGTTACTACAGTATATTCCACCGAATATTGGAAACGTGAGGCGCAAAGCGGGGACTATATCAGGGCAGAGGAGAATGGGGTTTGACTTCAGCTCAAAAATTTTCCATCTCCAAAAATATTGAGGTTAGAAACTATCCTTTAGTGGCATTCTTGTCTTTACAGTGTGGACATATCATCCATACAACTTTCGTGAGGCTAGACACTATCCTTTAGTGGCATTCTTGTCTTTACAGTGTGGACACATCATCCATACAACTTTCGTGAGGCTAGACACTATCCTTGGACACATCATCCATACAACTTTCGTGAGGCTAGACACTATCCTTTAGTGGCATTCTTGTCTTTACAGTGTGGACATATCATCCATACAACTTTCGTGCATATTTTCCAAGCCATCTAACCAAAATACAAAGGTTGTAAATAATATGTCACTGCTTATTAGAGGTCAAGTTTTACACGGATATGTCTCAGGAACTATTGCAGATACGAATATTCTGAAGACAGCCCAGAACTGCTGAAGAAAATCGTCATTTATCATGTTGACATTGAAAAACTACTTTAGTGAGAAAAAATTTGAGAAAATAAGGTGGGAACATTATATAGAGTGCGTATTTATCAGGCGTTTGATAAAATTATCAAGAAATACTCGCCCAAAGAAGGAGTTTTACATAGTACTAAAAGCTTACATTTATTTTCTGTGTTTTTAGGAGCTGTACACAGTGAAACCAAATTCAAAGTTGTATCATAAAACATTGCTGAAAAATCTAGAAAAAGTAAAAACTTTTTATTGTTTGAAGAGAAGTGTTGAGTTTGCCCTACTTTTACCACGGTGGCTACTCCCTTATCAGAAAACTAATGGTTGCTATGGAACACTGATATAATTCCGCTGCTTTTGGTATATAGCACAGCCAAAGTTTTCTCAGAAAAATGTTTCTAGTGAAGAGTTGAAGTCAATTTAGTGTTTATGCCTATGCATTCAGAGTCTCATAATGGCATTTATTCTGTGGCCCTTATAGTTTTTTGTGTGATAATCTTATAGAAAAAACATATCCAAAGACAACAGTAAAACATTGACACTGATGAGAGTTTGGTCTGGGAGAAAAATACACTGCAAAGGAAACTTTTTTACACGTAAAAAAGCCCTTCTGAGCCTCTCCCACGGGCTGCCACGAGCAAGAATTCATTACGAGCGAGTGCGAAGAGCTCGTGAGTCCTCGGTGGATACGGGATTTTTCTCACTTGAGCGCCCCGACCCGACCGTCACGCTTTTCAGGAGCTTATATCTTTGGAGCCCCTTCCGATTGACAAGCGGTCTTCGCCATCTGATTCAATCCCTTTCGTGCTTGACATGTTATGTCTCACGTGAGGGGTCAGCGTGGCGCGTGAGGGGTGTCAGACAACGTTATCTTGCTATAGCTGAGAAACGGCAGTACTGACTAAGTTGAAATTTGGTGTGTGGTTTGAGACCACACACCTAGCAAAGTCACACAGGTCAAACTCCGGGTGACGCCACACGTGCGGTGGGTTTCTACGGGCTCGCTCGTCCCTCGCCGATTAAGGCGTCTTACTGGTAAATATAATTACGGAATGCGAGAGGGTTAAGTGCTTTTCATATTCAACGGAAATGGTTTTCAGGAAATATTTTTTATATTAATTATATTCGTTATTTTTTAAAGTGAAAATGTGATGTCGGTGGCAAATGAGCCCTTATGGACCGGTGGGCTGGAGGGAAGCGGTCACTTGTCTGTATCCCATGGCAGGGACTGACCTCTGCCCCCCCCCCCCTCTCTCTCTCTCTTTCTTTATGTGTATGTATTGATTTAATGGAAAGTATTTACTGTATAGTTGTGTTTTTACTTATGCACTGTATGTACACATTCCTGAGCAAATTCAATTGAATAAAGAATATTCATGTTTCATATTCTGTTCCTTGCCTGTTATTGAGAGTAGAGAGGAGAGAAGAGAGAGAGAGAGAGAGAGAGAGAGAGAGAGAGCCAGCCCCTCTCTCTCACTCCCCCATTATCTGCCCCATTACCCATTATTGGTTGTGCCTGATGTGCAAGGCTTAGCTACACTTGCCTGCATTGAAGGTCACTAGCCACTCACCACTCCACTCCTCCACCCTGTAGAGTGGTGGCGTGAGGCTCCTGTGCTGGCCTTACTCCTTGGCTGCAAACACTGGCTGGGTGTTAGCTGGAGGGTGAAGCAGGAAGCACCCTTCAAGGAAGCACTTGCCTGGTTGTGTGCTGACGGCCACCAATGTTACAGTGCTGAGATGAAGAGTCCAGGCGGCGCCCACGCCAGGACTCCTCCCGGCTTCCCTTGTATTAGGGAACGCTTGGTTCATCCCCGGGGCCTCCACCGGGGTTCCTGCAGGACCAGCTGACGCCTCCCACCACAGGGGTGCTGGCAGAAGTAGTGCTGCAATGGAGGGCGTGAGGACCTACACTTGTAACCACTGTGGCAAAGTGTGCTCCAGCAGGGCTGGCATTACTGCACACGTCCTCACCCATACACGCAAGACAGAGCTGAGGTGTGACCACTGTGGCAAAGTGTTCACTCGTAAAGATGCTCTTAGGAGCCACATGCACACCCACACTGGTGTGAGAGACTTTGAGTGTCAGGAGTGTAGAAAAACATTTACCCGCAAGAGCCATCTTAACTCACACATGCTCACCCACACTGGTGAGAGAAACTTTGAGTGTCAGGAGTGTAGGAAAACATTTGCCCTCAAGAGCAGTCTTAACAAACACATCCTCACCCACACTGGTGAGAGAAACTTTGAGTGCCAGGAGTGCAGGAAAACATTTGCCCACAAGAGCAATCTTAACACACATATGCTCACCCACACTGGTGAGAGAAACTTTGAGTGTCAGGAGTGTAGGAAAACATTTACCCACAAGAGTAGTCTTAACACACACATGCTCACCCACACTGGTGCGAGAAACTTTGAGTGTCAGGAGTGTAGGAAAACATTTACCCACAAGAGCAGTCTTAACACACACATGCTCACCCACACTGGTGTGAGAGACTTTGAGTGTCAGGAGTGTAGAAAAACATTTACCCGCAAGAGCCATCTTAACTCACACATGCTCACCCACACTGGTGAAGAGAACTTTGAGTGTCAGGAGTGTAGGAAAACATTTGCCCTCAAGAACAATCTTAACACACACATGCTCACCCACACTGGTGAGAGAAACTTTGAGTGCCAGGAGTGTAGGAAAACATTTGCCCTCAGAGGCAGTCTTAACACGCACATGC
The DNA here is from genome assembly GCA_016584305.1 of Chionoecetes opilio. Lineage (NCBI taxonomy): Eukaryota > Metazoa > Arthropoda > Malacostraca > Decapoda > Majidae > Chionoecetes > Chionoecetes opilio. Next base: position 235,898 of record JACEEZ010004244.1, on the reverse strand, counting down.
TCACCCACACTGGTGAGAGAAACTTTGAGTGTCAGGAGTGTAGGAAAACATTTACCCACAAGAGCAGTCTTTAACATACACATGCTCACCCACACTGTGACAGAACTTGAGTGTCAGGAGTGTGGAAAACATTTGCCCGCAAGACCCATCTTAACACACATATGCTCACCCACACTGGTGAAGAAACTTTGAGTGTCAGGAGTGTAGGAAAACATTTGCCCTCAAGACAATCTTAACACACACATGCTCACCCACACTGGTGGAGAGAACTTTGAGTGCCAGGAGTGTAGAAAACATTTGCCCTCAAGAGCAGTCTTAACTACGCACATGCTCACCCACACTGGTGAGAGAAACTTTGAGTGTCAGGAGTGTAGGAAACATTTGCCCAGAAGGGCGACTTAACACAACATGCTCACCCACACTGTGAGAGAAACTTTGAGTGTCAGGAGTGTAGGAAAACATTTACCCAGTAAGGCAGACTTAACACACACATCCTCACCCACACTGGTGATAGAAACTTTGAGTGTCAGGAGTGCAGGAAAACATTTGCCCGCAAGGACAGTCTTAACACACACATGCTCACCCACACTGGTGAGAGGAAGTACAAGTGTGATATTTGCGGCAAGTGTTTCCTAGCAAGAGTCGTGTTGCCAGGCATATCCAGACCACAACCTGTGAGGAGGGAGTGGCTGTGTGTGGGTTGTGGCTTGTGGTGGGGGTGAGGGACTTGCCAGGCAATACAACGCCACTTGTGAGGTGTTAGATATCAATAAAGCCACTTCATGAATAATTGTGTTCAATGTTTTATTTCACAGATTACAGAGGAAAATGAAAAAGAGAGATGGAGAGAGGTTATAATTAAGAAGTGTGTCAGGAGTTATATAATAATAGGTATATAATATGATATAGGTTCACATGCATCGCCAATGAACAGACTTAGAAGAGAAATACAGTATTATTATCACTCTCTCCTCCTCCTCCTCCTCTTCTTCATTGGCACTTCTCCTCCTCTTCCTCAGAAAGTAATATTAGTAATGAAAGAATTATAAACAATTTTCCCCATTATGATTATTATTGTTTATATATTTTTGCCACTACAAGTTTGTTTATATTGTTTTATGCTTTCAATGATAAAAGTCAAGAAAGTAAGAGAGAGAGAGAGAGAGAGGAATAATTCAGGCAGATTTAAAACGACCACATAAGCAAAGTATGTACCGCTTATACCGTGCGGTTGTCCCTCGCCGTAGCTCTCACTCGCGTTACCTCTCGTTCCACGTGTGACCTGCCTACCTGCCTACCTTCAAGAAGCCTTACCCTACCCTCCCCTACCCTATCCTACCTTACCCTACCCTTAAGCCGCGGTCAGACGAGCAACTTTTCCGTCAATATTCAGCCTGCAATATTCAGCAAAGGCAATACCTTGCCGTATTTTGGTCACACGGACCTTCACAGAGGTAGCAGAGTTTTAATGCCAATTTCGGCTTATCGTTTTAATCGGCGCGGGAGCCGAGCCGTATCTGACCAGCTAGCAATAACAAACTACAAAGGCAACACGACGCGGCTTGTGTCACACGAGCTCTACTGCTTGTGAGCGTGACCCTCTGGAACATGAACAAAGACCTCGCATTATGTGTAGCAGCGGCTACCCTAAGTTACATGCTGGACAAGAAAAACAGAAAGAAGAAGCGTCTTTGGAGCCGGCAGTGGCTTCTGAGAAGGAGAGAAGAGAGTGTGGCTTTCAGATTGCTGAGGGAGCTCCGGGAAGAGGACCCAGACACTCTCAGGCAGTGGACTCGATTGGACCAGCAGCAGTTCCAAGATCTTTTGGCCCTCGTCACCCCTCTTATCAAGAAGCAAGACACAAACATGCGCCAAGCTGTTTCTCCTGCAGAACGTCTTACTTTGACCCTACGATATTTAGCAACAGGTATGTACTACTTTGGATAGATTTTTGGTAATAATGGACGAGGACTTCGCGGTCATTTTCAGAGACACTGACACATTTTTCCTGTCCAAAAATAGGTGGTTAGGTAAACTTTGTGGTTAAGGTTAGGTTAGGTATACTTTGTGGTTAAGGTTAGGTTTCATTAAGACTCATAAGGTTTGGTATACTTTGTGGTTAAGGTTAAGGTTAGGCTCTGTCTAATGAAAACCTATAAGGTTAGGTTTGGTATACTTTGTTTTACTCAATCACTTCCCTGTTATCGAGACCATGACTTTTTTGGCCGGCCAAGTTTTAGTGTTTTATCTGATGGAAATAGTGTTTATAATAGAAACGGGGACCTTAAAATTCGGTGATGCATTTTTTTTATCTTCTAACTATTGGTTTCCGAAAAATAAAACTATCTCCAATCGAAAAAGCACCTATTTTTGGCAAGGAAAATTTTGTCTATGTCTCTGAAAATGACCTTGAAGTCCTCGTCCATTATTACCAGATTTTTTGGTAAATGTGCATCCTGTGAGTTTTAGTGAAATACTATTTTTAGGGTTAATAATCCGCAAAATTTGCTGGCTCCACATGCCTTCCAGCTTACTTTTTCTCTATCATTTTCGGCCCCAGTATAATGTACAGTAGTTATTCACCTGCGTAAACCAAAAATATAGCAGTTATCTTTATAGTTATTAGTCTAGTGTTTGCCCATACTCCCCCTCTCCCCCAAAACAAGCTTGGGAACCTGCAGAATGCAGGATATTTGGCTGGAGTACAAAATATGCGTCGCAACCACATAGCTTTGAGTTAGGGTTGATCAAAAAATTTCCCCCAGATCTAGGTAAAATCGATTGGATTTATTTTCAGTCCAGAGACGTGTGGTTAGATTGTCTGGGGGTCGACTCCGGCTATGTTAGGTTAAATTTGGTTATGTTATCCCCCCCCTTTCCCCTGGCTTGAATGTTAGGTTAAATTTGGTTAGGCAAATTCTCCTAGATATAGGGAAATTACCCTAGATCTAGGGAATTTGGTTAACCATACATAACTCCTAAAATTCGTGCTTCCGGTGTATTATTTGGTCCCCATCCGAATATCCCGCATCCCTACAGGTCCCTAAGCTTGTTTAGGGGAAGGGAAACTTGTTATATAATAAAAACTATGTTAGGTTAGTAGGTTTAGGTTATTTTTAGGATTTGTTTGGTGGTAACATCTCGGAAGTGGGCATTCACCGATTTCGAGGTGAAAAGTTTTCATGAATAAGTTATGATGTGTTTTGAATGATTTTGGCACTTCTTTTTGTCAGAAATCTATTTTTTTTAAACAGGTGTAGTGGGTATATGGCCCGCCCCTTCCGGCCCGCCCTGAATATGATACAAGAGTGAGGCGTTAACCCCCCCGTGTATGTGTCTGACCTAAAGAGCGAACGCGCAGTTCTCGTCCACTATAACGGCGCCAGCCAAGTATTGCCGCAGCCACGGGTACGGCGCGTGCCACAGTGGTCCATAGAAGCTAATCTCGGGCACGCGGGACTCGAACCTAGGATCAGCGCATCAAGGTATACCCTGGGTACGTCTCTGTAGTATTCAGCGGGAGACACTGAGCGAAAACACGTCAAAATATTTCATTTACCGACATCCAGCTCAAATGTCATTTATTTTGGGAGAATATAATATTCGCTAAGGTCTCCCGCTGAATACTACAGAGACGTACCCAGGGTATACTTTGATGCGCTGATCCTAGGTTCGGGGTCCTGCTTGCCCGAGATTAGCTTGGACCACTGTGGCACGCGCCGTACCCGTGGCTGCGGCAATACTTGGCTGGCGCCGTTATAGTGGACGAGAACTGCGCGTTCGCTCTTTAGGTCAGACCCAATACACGGGGGGGTTAACGCCTCACTCTTGTATCATATCGTTGAAAGGCTAATATGGCGCAATGCATTATTGTCCACCCAATATTTATCAATAACAATATCCTATTGTCCACTAATATGCCATAAATAATGTATTGATATAAATAATAGATATAAGGTTGAATATGATACAGGCACATAATTTAAATAACAGTCCACAATTTGTAGATCTGACCATTTGCAATATTTCTTGCTCCTACATCAGCCGTCGGAAATTAATAACAACATACGGTGGGTCCGGGGGTTGCTGCACCCGCAATTAGGTACATAAGCATGTTCGGGTTAGGTTAGTGAACTAGCGGGGGGTGTCTGTATGTGCAGATGGCACCTCATAATAAACACATAACTTCGTCCTTCGCAGTCAGACGGGTGTAATTCTGAAATAATACCTACAAACAATATTGGCATCTTACTGAACATTTACCCAATTTTTTTATCGACTTTAGGACTGTTGGGTTCCATCACTTTGGGAATTTTGGAGGTCAACCTAACAAGGCCATCCTCTTCAAGCGGAAAGTCATCATGTACAATGAAATTGTAAAATTTACGTTATTAGGAAACATTGATATCAGGGTCAAAACTTTGTTTTCCTGAATAGTGTGATGTTTAGATTTTAATCATTCTGCATTTCCTTTTTTAGCGAAACTCAATGTTTGTGTTCAGGTGCAGGGGACCCGACCCGCTTTGCACTGCTGTAGTATTGATAATGATTTTTTTCCCACTGAAATCATGTTAGAAAATCATACTCCACGTCTAACCTAATATAAAAAAAACGTATCTGGCCGAAATAACGGTACATTTTTGGTATAATGTATATCACAGATATTATTCAATTGTGTAATTAGGATTAAAAGTACGTAGAATGAAAAGATCTACCCGATAGTGTATGTTAAATTGTTAGTTGTTTAGTGCCAAACAAAGAAATTATACCATTAAATTATCTTTCTTTTTCTTTCAGGAGAGTCATACAGGTCCCTGTCCTGCCAGTTCCGAATCAGCCACAACCTGATTTCAAGCATCATCCCCACAGTCTGCAGGGCAATATATACAGTCTTGCATGAAAAACATTTAAAGCTACCAGAAACTACAGAAGAGGGGTTTGTGCCATAGCGAGTGCATTCTTTTCTCAGTGGAACTTTCCAATGTGTATAGGAGCACTTGATGGGAAAAGGATTTCAATCAGCAAGCCACCAAACTCAGGGTCAAATTACTATGACTAAAAGGGGTCACTTTAGCATGATCTTGATGGCACTAGTAGATGCTGATTGTAAGTTTATATATGTTGATGTTGGTGCATGTGGAAGAGCCAGTGATGGTGGAGTTTGGGATAGGTGTACCCTAAAGCAGGCAGTGGAAGGGGTATGCTAAATATTCCCCAGCCAGAAAAACTACCTTTTTTTCAGAAAAACAGTGTCCATATGTGTTTGTTGGGGATGAGCTTTCCCTCTAAAAGAGTATCTAATGAAGCCATATCCAGGAAGAGGACCAAACAGCTGAGAGACGCATCTTTAACTATCGCCTCTCCCGTGCTCGAAGAACAAGTGAAAATGCTTTCGGTATTCTAGCTGCCAGGTTTCAGATTTTCAAGCAGCCCATAAAAACATCACCTGAAAATGTAAGAGATATTACACTGGCTGCTGTGTCTTTACATAACATGTTGCGAGAAACTTCGAGGCATACATACACACCACCTGGTTTTTTGGACATGGAGGACATCGATAATGGCAAGCTGCAGACAGGTCAAATGCACCAATATCAACATGGTGCTGTAGAAATGCTTCAGGCTGTTGCTAGGGGCCACACGAACAATGCAAAGAATGTCAGGGAAAAATTCAAAGATTATTTTAACAATGAAGGACAAGTGCACTGGCAGGCTTATATGGCAACCATGCATTAGTAGATGCCAGTGTCTATAGCAGATGTGCATTAGATGTGTGTCCATAGCAGGGTTCATTAGCAGATCCTGCAGTGTCTATAGCAGATATGTATTCAATGTGTGTCCATAGCTGTGTTCTTTAGCAGATGCTGCAGTGTCTATAGCAGATGTGCATTAGATGTGTGTCCATAGCAGATGTGCATAAGTGTTCATTAGCAGATGCCACAGAAACCAGAGTTTTTGCACGCTCTCTTAAAATAATTTAGATAATAATGATTAGACTAATAATAAGAAGCAATATTATTGAGTTGGAAAGAAATATATTTATACTGAAATTAAGGCTAAATTTATAATCCCCCTCTCCCAGAAAAAAAAAACATTTTGGCTCACTAATTCTTTGCTGTACGTACATATAATTAAAAAAAGAATAGAATTGAACATAGAATAATATTATTAAAGTAATCGTCCAGACCCATTTTTTCTTTGCATAATTATGTTGAATTCAAAATACCTAATCCACAAAAAATTATTCATTTCCACGCCTTATTTCCCTAAAAACATGACTTTTGTAAAAAGCGCGGGAAAAACAACAGCCCCATTCCAGCCGTGGCGGGAAACTTGCTGGCGACGTCACACGAGTGAGCCTCCCAGCCCGGCCCTATAGAAATACACGGAGACTCGGAGAAAAATGTAGTACTTCGGGAATTTTGGGTGTTTCTGATATATTTTTTTTGCGATGTGGCATATACTTGCATCCTTCATGGATACAGCAAGAAAGCTGTGCCTTTGCAGAGAGCTTAGCACCCATTTCTTACCTATTTGACCATGATAATGTCTGTGCAGCGCCTGACAGTGGCGGGTGAGAGGAGCGCGGCTAGACAATGTGCTTCACACCGCGCTCCTCTCACCCGCCACTGCCAGGCGCTGCACAGACATTAGCATGGTCAAATAGGTAGGAAATGGGTGCTAAGCTCTCTGCCAAGGCACAGCTTTCTTGCTGTACCAATGAAGGGTGCAAGTATATGCCATATCGCAAAAAAATTATATCAGAAACACCCAAAATTCCCCAAGTACTACATTTTTCTCCGTGTCTCCGTGCATCTGTATCAGGCAGGGCTGGGAGGCTTACTCGTGTGACACCGCTGAGCCGTGGTGCGTCGTCTGCTGATCGCACGTTGGGGTTTTGAGAGCTCGGGGAATTTACAGATTTTAAATGCGGATTATTTAAAAAAACGGGTGACTGGATGCAAAAAGTGACAACATATTGTTGATATACTCGAGCATGGCTATATTTTGACTGCATTAAATCAGGAATGATGAAATGGTCTGGACGATTACTTAAAAATAATATAGAATAGAATAGAACTAAACAGAACACTAATGCCCCTACTGAGTCATGATGAAGGGCGAGCGACAACCTCGTCGACTGAGGAAGGGTACCATATAAGGGATATTATTTGGAACGAAGAGCAGCGGCGAAGATCAGCACGAAGACACGGGGGTACCTGTGTTTTCGTGCAGACATTCATCGCTGCTCTTCGTTCCGAATATCCCTTTTATGGTACCCTTCCTCAGTCGACGAAGGTTGTCGCTCGCCCTTCATCATGACTCGGTACGGGCCTAAATACCTTTCACTAGCTTAATTAATCTCTACTAAATGCATGCTGTATAAGTGAATTAGGTTGATTTACTTGAAAATAGATTAAGGACAAAGATGAAATATACAAAATATCATGTTACTCCTGAGTTTTATACTTCCCATCAGCAATTTCACCATTTATAATTGTAATATTTTCTAAAATTATACTCATTAACTTAAGTTGAGCATTGTATGGCATCATCTCTGCTGCATATGCTGTCATCTGCCCCATATGAGTAGCAAACATACCAATCTCCCTTGTCGTTGTTTTTGCATTTAAATAACTGTCAATGCTCTGCAAAACATTATGAACAGAACTATCGTCTTTCTGTGTGTTTGTTTTTACCTTACGTTTTACTTTTGAGGTTGTATTACTTGTCTGGGCGGTTTGTTCAGAAGAAAGAATGCAGGGACTAGGGGATGAAACACTGGAGGCACTAGGGGATGGGAGACTGCAGGGAATAGGGGATGGGAGACTGAAGGCACTAGGGGATGGGAGACTGCAGCCACTAGGGGATGGGAGACTGCTAGGCCTAGAAGACTGCTGGCTGCAAAGTCCAGAAGATGATTGACTGCTGGGCATTGACATTGGAAGACGGACAGGCACAACAGTTTCTTCAGAACTGATCATTTCAGCATCCCCTGCATGTTGTATGATACAGCCGTCTTCTCCAAAAGACATTACCGCATTCTGGGAAAGAAAAACACAAAAGTTAACAAAAAACAGTAAAGTTGGAGGCACACAAAAAATAGGATGTGCTTGACTGCTGTGCTCATCTTCATCACTTTGGTTTTTGAGCTTTTGGCTGACTGCATCATTTAGGTTAATATATGTTATCTTTCCCAGGTTTCCCTAATAAGTATCTATTATAATAGATACTCACTTCTGAGTTGATTGATAATTATCAATCAACTCCGAAGTGAGGATGCCTAACTAGTTGGGCAGATCGATTACGGCCACCCCTTTAAAAATTTAGGGTACCATTATCTATCTTAATCTAGTCCAATCAAAACTATACTTGTAGTGACTCAGTTGGATGCAATGCATCATAAAAAAAATAACACAACATTCAATTTATCCTACATAAAAAAAGTTGAAAACTGACCGTCAGTGAAGTAGGCAAGTAAAAGCTGGGTTGTGTTGGTATTTGCTCAACCAATGAATCAATCAGGAATGTGGCACTGTCGAACAGCGGCCACTTTTTACCGGGACATCCCTCGGAACCACTGGGAGCCTTTTTAAGTTTGTTGTGGCAAGCTAGGAAGTATGTCCGCAGGTTCTTGAATTTTTGTCGAACGTCTGCTGTAAATAAAAGAAATTTGATAAGAACACAAATATATTGTCATCAGCGGATAAAAATATATATACAAAGGCTGGTGTACAAAAATACTCATAGGTACGGAGAAAAAGGAGATTATGAGTAATGATTGAAACTAAAATCTTAAACAAATTATTATTTATGGAATAATTGTTGTTTATTTTTATATAATTTTCATTATTATTTTTTTTCAGGGGTAAGAGTATTTATATTAGTGACGATAGAAGTAACTAGAACCTGGGGGATTGAAGAGACAATTCCTGGAATTGCTTAGTATATCTTTGAGGTGGGGAACAAGGGTTTTTTCAAAGCTTTTTCCAACAATTTAACTTGTATGATGATGCATCTAGTGTGCATAAGTTGAGAAATAATGATGAAGTAACATTGAATTTCAGAAGATTGTATTTTCTAGTGTTTTGTAAAAATATTCAATGCAAGTTCAAAGTTGAATACTATGAATGGTGGTTTATGGTACTCTCGTCTACCGGATTTCTCGTTGCTGTCAACGAGTGTTGCAATTTTCACGTCATAGCGTGTTCCTATATTATACGACAGTTCCAGTTCTTGATATTACATAACCCTACCCTATATAGATGTGAAATCAGCTTTTACGTGGTTTTTTATGCATACATAACCTAACCTTACGGTAACCTAACCTATCGGTAACTGAACCTAACCGTTACTTGCAGACATTGTGGTATTATTCTAGTGTTTGCTCATACTCCCCCTCTCCCACAAAACAAGCTTGGGGACCTGGGGAAATGCGGGATATTTGGCTGGGGTACAAAATATGTGTCGCAACCACATAGTTTTTGAGTTAGGTGTGTTGTAAAAATTCCCTAGATCTAGGGAAAATTCTTTGGATTTCTTCTGAGTCCAGAGACGTGTGAACCTGACGATCCTCACATAATGATGACCGAAGTGTCGAGAACCCCCCCAACCCCCCACTAGGAGGTTGGGTTTGATTTGGTTAGGTTAGGTTAGATTTGGTTAGGTTAGGGTAGGTTTGGTTAGATTTGGTTAGGTTAGGTTAGATTTGGTTAGGTTAGGTTGGCTTAGGTTAGATTTAGTTAGGTAAGCTTAGGTTAGATTTGGTTAGGTTAGTTTATCGGTGGGTCAAGCCCCCCCGCTAGGTTAGGTTAATTTTGGTTAGGCAATTTTCTCTAGATTTAAGGAAATTACCCTAGATCTAGGGAATTTTACCCCCCCCCTATACAACTCTTAAATTATGTGTTTCCGACACATAATTTGTTCCCCACCTGAAAACCCCACAGGTCCCCAAACTTGTTTGGGGGAAGTGGGAGAGTATGGGCAAACACTAGAATTTTACCGACATTGTTTATTTCATTAACTGGAGGGGAGGATGGGGTGATAAAAGAAAATGTATTCCTTTCTGTCAAAACCAAAACCTAATTTACTTTAAAATACAACAAAAATATATAAAATAATAAAGTGTTACTTAAAAAAAGTGGTGTCGAATAAGGAAAATACCATTTATTCCTCCTTTTCATATATTACAAGTGGAACTATAGCTGAAAATATCCACGTCGGCAAGTGTTCCACCGTAGACAAAAGTTCTAGGTTGGTGTCTCGAAAATAATTTGGGTAAACAAGAGTAGCTACCAGGTAGCTAAACGGTAGAATTCTACTAAAATTCTAGTTCTAAAGCTGCCGTAGATCGGAATGATCGTTGAAAGTGAAACACTAGCAGACGTGGAGATTTTCGTTGACACTTCCACTTGTAATAGATGAGACGGAAGAATAAAGTGTTTATCATTATTTGACACCACATTTTTTCCTTCTCCCCAAACTCTGTAAAACTACAGTGTAATACTATACATAGAAATTGGTTATGTAGCCTAACATAACTGAGGGGCTGTGCCTCAAAGCCCCCCCCACTAGTTCACTAACCTAACCTGGACATTGGTTACCTAACCAAAGTTAATAAATTTCCAGTTCGACACCGAATTCATTTTGGTGGATGAAACTTTTTTTTTCTAGATTTAATCTGCTAACCATTTCGGTCGCAAATCATTATTTTTTGTTCAATGCTTTGCAACAACAATCAATTAAAAAACAAATTGAACCAAACCGAACCTATACCTAACCTAACTTAACCTTTATCTAACTAAAAACATGTACACATATTTTTTTAATAGTTATTTGAGACAGAAACGGTTAGCAGATTCATTAAAAAAACATGAAAAAAGCACCAGAAAAAAATTGTTTCGTCGGTCAATTTGTAGTTTCACCCAACCAACGATTTTTTGATGCGTCTTATGTTTTTCTGGTGTGTTTTTATGTGTTCTGAATGAATCTGCTAACCGTTTCTGTCGCAATTTTTTTTTTTTTTTTTTTTTTTTGCAAAAAAAGACAAACAGAAAAAAAAATGAACCTAAACCTAACCTAACCTTTACCTAACTAAAAAAAAAAAAAAAAACTTCACTTGCCTAAAAACCTTTTCTAGTTAGGTAAAGGTTAGGTTAGGTATAGATTAGGTATACATTTCTTAGGTTAGGTTAGGTATTGGTTAGGTTAGGTAAAGCTTAGGTTAGGTTTAGGTTAATTTTATTTATTTTTGTCATTTTTGCAATAAAAAAAAAAAAAAAAATTGCGACAGAAACAGTTAGCAGATTCATTCAAAACACAAAAACTTACCAGAAAAACATAAGGCGCATCAGAAAATCGTTGGTTGGGTGAAACTATAAATTAACCGCAGATTCATTCAAAACACATAAAAACACATAAAAACACATTGGAAAAAAAGCAGAAATTCTTACCTCCAATTAGCCCGGACAGCTCTGGATGGTCCGCCTGTAGTTGCTCTGCTATGGCTTCAAACGCTCCATGCCGCAACTTTGTTTTGTAGTACAGAGGGTCTCTGTGGTCCCACAGATATGGTTTACACCTAACAAGTTCCAGCAAAGAAGCCTCTGAGGCCCGACACCATGGCACTTTGCTCGCCACACTATAGAATGTCTTGTTCTTGTTTTTAGGGCTGCGAGGATCCCTTGGGGGACACTATGAGCCCTGGTGATGTCCTATAATGCTATCACAGGCGCTGTAGTTTACCTGTCTTCTTCAGGAAGGCACAGGTGATTCTCAGCTCACTCGGCGGCTACAGAGCGCTGAGTGGAGCTCGGAGCGCTGGTATTAGGTAGCCGTTTTCACGGGTTTACTTGACCGTATATGCTTGAAAAGACTTGAAATTGGTTCTTGACACTATGTATTTGCTTATTTAAGCTTCTGTACTTTGAATTAAGGCCTGCATTAACTGAATGTCAAATAATATGCGTTGGTGGTGGGAGAGAATGAGAGAATATTCTGACAAGAATGTTCTCGGAAACACCAACATGTTCGTGTTGACAAATTGTCGACAATTTTAGCCGATTTGAGGCCGGTTTGGTCTTGCCGGCAGAATATTGACGGAAAAGTTGCTCGTCTGACCGCGCCTTTATAGAAGCAAGAAGACCATTCCTTCAAATTCTTCGGATATAACGGAGTATCGCCTATGAGGCACCTGCTGCCAGACGGGCCTAACCCTTCTCGCGCTGATTTTCTGTTTTCACCGTCTCCAGCATGTCTAGAGTCCCAGGCAGCAGGTGGTGTAAGTGGTTAAGCGATTTTCGACCATCCAGGGTGACTAGATGGTCGAATATCGCGTAACCACTTACACCACCTGCTGCCTGGGACTCTAGACATGCTGGAGACGGTGAAAACAGAAAATCAGCGCGAGAAGGGTTAGGCCCGTCTGGCAGCAGGTGCCTCATATACCGGATCACCCTCCCCCAAATTGTCCGTTATAGCGAGGGTTTACTTTTTGCAGGCACAAGACCCTAAGTATAACATTAAGCTGAAAAAGTAAATACATAGAATACAGACACACAACTATATGTCACTGGCTGAGATTCCCAGCCAGAAAAACAATGAAGTGCTTCCCATAAAAGTGTAGGACTGGATAATCAAAATAGATCAACAAATAGCAGGAAGTTTTCAATATATAGCTACATTTCATTAGCAAGCACAAAGAAATACATTAAAACTAATGTACGATAAAAAAGACGATAACCTTTAGGAGCGTATGATAATTCTATGAAAAAAACATTTTTGAGAAGCAGTACGAAATTCCCAACGAAGTGTGGCAGCAGCGGAGGGGGAAGCCCCCACACCAAGACCAAGACACACCCTCAAGCCTTTTGCCTTCCTCAAGAACACAGGTCGCTGTTTCCGCACTGTGATAGCGTCATAGGACATCCAAAAGGGGTAGATGCTCGAAGAGTTTACAGGCCAATAAATATTACCCTACGAGGCTTTTACCTCGCAGCGCCTCCACGGTAATGCTCAACCGTTTTCCTCCCTCGTTAGGACCGGAGCTAGGGTGCTTGGACCAGCCTAGCTCCCTTACCAGAGTGTATTTGAGGCGGCAAGACATCAGCGGACCTTCTCTGTTAGTCTGTTACATCCATGGGGCCTGTAAATTCCATGAACTCTTCTCTTACGAAGCGCAATGAGGGACTTACAGTATGAGTGAATTAGGCATAAATACTCATCCATTGCCTAACTCCTGCGCCTCATGCAGCCCCCAAACCTCATTTTCCAGGACACAATTTCTTATCCTCGCACTCAGGCAGCCCCAACCTCATTTGCCAGGACACAATTCCTACTCTCTCACCAAAGGGGCCCCCAACTCATTTTCCAGGACAATTCCTTACTCCTCGCACTCAGGCAGCCCCCACCTCATTTTCCAGACACATTTCTTACTCCTCGCACTCAGGCAGCCCCAAACCTCATTTTCCAGGGCACAATTTCCTTACACTCGCATCAAGCAGCCCCCAAACCTCATTTTCCGGCCACAATTTCCTTACTCCTCTCACTCAGGCAGGCCCCAAACTCATTTTCCAGGTCCACAATTTCGCCAAAAATTAACGTGCGGCGAGTACAGCTTTTTTCCTCTGCTCCTATTTTTTTTTTTTTATCTAACTTTGTGGTCTGTGTTTGTGGCTTGATTTCATATTTATTCATTCTGCCTGTCTTCTATGTTTGTTAGTTATTCTCTCTCTCTCCTCTTCTCTTCCTCCTCTCTTCTCTCTTTTTCTCCCTCTCTCATCTCTCTCTCTCCTCTCTCTTCTCTCTCTCATCCAGCCCGTCAGGGTGGCAAGGTTTGGTAGAGACGTGAGTTCGCAATGTGCAGCGTCCCTGTGCATTGGTCACGGTTCGAGTCTGCCATTCATGCTGACGTGGCGGCGCTTTGTATAGTCAATAACCTTGTAGTTGGTACTTGCAGTTCCCAGATAGATGAAATCTTATCTTATCTATCTGCATCCATCACAGGCAAATTTGCTTTTTTTGCGCCCCACTTTATATATTATATATATATATATATATTTATATTTATATTTATATATATATATATATATATATATATAATATATATTAATATACATATACAATATATATAGTATAGTATTTTATATATATATATATATATATTATATATATATATATTTATATATATATATATAAAATATATTATTAATATGTGTATATATATATATATATATTATATAATATATATATATATATAATATATATATATATATATATATATTATATATAGATAATTAATTTTCGTCAAAAACGAATGCCCCGATTCACTGAAAAACACATCAAAGTATTTAGGAAAACTAAGTTTTTGGCCTCGAAATCGGTGGTTGCCCAATAACGAAATTTGCCAAAACTATTGACGTGAATGACAAAAAAAAAAAAAAAAAAAAAAGCTCCGCCTGCCTTAGGAGCAACCTTTGTGGCGACTGTCTGTATTAAATCTGTCTTCTCTGCGTCTTTCTTCCTGGTCTTGTTCTTGCATCTGTCTGGTTTTTCTCTATATGCATGGCCTGCTAACTTACCTGTATCTCTGTCTATGTACGAGGGATGTCTTTTACTGTATTTGGGATATTTACAGGATGGAGTCACGCTCATAATGATTGTAATTGCCCTTGGTCGTGGTCTTCCAAATCATACTTTTCTTTACTATCTGTATGGCACCTAGTGATGCCCATTGCCTGAGATGCTGAATGGCACAAGGCTGAAGAGGCTGGGCGGCGCCTGCTACCACCCACCTCAGTGGCGTGTCCAGAGTGTGGCGTGAGTGTGGGGAGTGTGTGGTGGTGGTGGTGGTGTTGGTGGTGGTGGGGTGGGTGGTATGTTAAGGAGTGTTTTTGGGGGTGGTGGTGGTGGTGTTGGTGTGGATGGGCGGGGGTGGTGGGTGGTGAGAAGGTGGATGGTGGTGGTGGTGGTGATAGAATATAGTGGTTGGTGTGGTGTGCGTGTGTGGCGGGCTGTGGTAGTGTGTGAGTGTGTGGAGGGATGTGCGTGCGTGTGTGTGTGACTGTGGTGGGTAATTTGATTATGATATAATATGAATAATATTTGGCCCACTCAGGGGGGCGCCAAATCTTCCTCGCCAAACAAATGAATGACCAAGATACAGCTTTAAATAGGGGTTCAAAACGCTCTTATAGCTAGTTGTTCATACTTCGAACATTTTCTAGATTAAAGGGAGGCGCCAAGTCAAATTAATTACTTAAATATAGCTTTGAATATTGCTTCAAAATGCTCCTGGATTGAAATACTAAAGGGGAAATGTGCCAGTAAATGCTCCTAGAATTGCTCATATTCCGAAAATGTCCCCCCCCCCCCCATCCCTCCAACTGCAGAGGCTCACTTCGCTCGTCCCCCCCCCCCCCCCATCCCCTTACCACCAGGGGCGCAATTCCCAGTGCCTTGCCCTAGGCGCTATTTTTCCTAGATACACCCTGACCTACCTACCTTAGGCTACCTACTATCTACTACTAGACTAGTAGTAGTAGTAGTAGTAGTAGTAGTAGTAGCAGTAGTAGTAGTAGTAGAAGTAGTAGTAGCAGTAGTAGTAGTAGTAGTAGTAGTAGTAGTAGTAGTAGTAGCAGTAGTAGTAGTAGTAGTAGTAGTAGTAGAAGTAGTAGTAGCAGTAGTAGTAGTAGGAATAGTAGTAGTAGTAGTAGTAGTAGTAGTAGTTCAGTTCAGTTCAGTACATTTTATTTTCGTAAGAAACTTACATAGTACGTAGAGTAGACGCACGAGATATACAATAAGAAAAAATAAATGTTATTGTTATATACAAACAGCATACTTTGCACATACTTATATGATAAATTTTTCAGGTATGTATTTTTATGTGTTTCACCTTAAGATATCAAATTAAAAATCTCATAAATCTACAAATAAAACAAAATGTATGAATAGGCTAACCATTAAAATCAATTGATATAAATTAAAATGATCTATAAAGTATATATATATACAAAACTAAAATATGTAATACATTTGTAAACATAGGAAATATAAAAAAGTTAACCCCTAATCTATGAAGGGATTAATATCCATAAAATAAACAGGGGCCTCGCCTCCTCATGTCGCTGTACCCAGACTATCCTGGCCTTAATAACATCCAGAGCCTCTTCAAATATATTGATATTGTAATACTGATCAAATAAATGTCTCACATAAGTCATAAAAAGACCTTTTGTATAAAAATATATATTATATTTAATGATAGGATTGTTTGACCTAATCAGTCTTTTAAAGAATCTAACTTGTATAAGGGCTGTGAGATGCCTTAATAATAATTGATTGCAGTTTTCAGCAGTGATGTGGCTGCTGGCATATGTAGGTACTACTCCCGACATGAGTTTTAAACCATTATTATATGCTACATTAAACGCTTTAAAAAAACAAGATCTAAAAACTGAGGTATCATTCCATAGGGCCAAGCCATATTCTGGACAGCAGTAAGAGTTAAATAAAAACAAAAGAACATTAAAATCTAAAAACTTAAAATCTCTATATACACTATTAAAAGATGAGTAAAATGAGTTTAACCGAAAATCGATGTCATCACTATCTTTAAAATTGAAGGAAATATTGTGTCCTAAGTATTTGTAGCAGCTCACAACTTTTAGTTCATCGCCATTAAGTTTTATATTACCCGATACAAATTTTTTTCTTAAATTAAATCTCATACATCTGGTTTTTTCTTTGTTTATCACAAGTTTGTGATTTACAATCTCATTACATAAACAATTGTATAATACCTCCATGTGGTCTCTTGACGCAGCCAGGAGAACCAGATCATCAGCGTAACCTACAACATTAAGTCTATGGACACCAAGCCTACATCCTATGTCCAAGCTGGAAACTTTTTCAATAATGTCATTTATTATAAAATTAAATAAAAATGGGGATAAAACACCTCCCTGCCTTACTCCCTGTTCAATGAAATAAAATTCACTCTTGGACTGATGCCATCTGACTTGTGCTTGTTGGTTTCTAAAGTAGTGCATTAATGTGAGGGTCAGATCAACAGGTATACCTGAGGATAACAGTTTCTTACCAAGCAGAAAATGATCTATTCTATCGAAGAATTACTTAAATCAACAAAAGTGGCAATGGGAGATGACCTTGAGCTACTGTAGCTTCTCATAACCTCTTTTTACCAAAAAAGAAGCATCAGTAGTGGATGATGCCTTCCTAAAACCTAACTGCCTAAAATTCAAAGGGAGTTTTTCAGTTAAGAAATTTAAAACATGTAATTCAAAGATTTTCAGCAGACATGAGGATTGCATCACAGGTCTATAGTTGAGGGAAGCATTTGTATTTTTCTTATCTTTAGGTAAAGGAGTAATAGTGCCCCTTAGCAGATCACCGGGAAGATAACAATGTGAATAACACATATTATAAAACATGGACAAATATTCTAAAAAGTCATGTGAAGCATTCTTAAGGAACAGCAGATGAATTCCATCATGGCCAACTCCATCATTCACAGAAGATAAAATATGTTTGATAGTAGCACTAGAAATTCTTAAGTTTACTTTTCTTTTTACAGGCCACATTTCTTTTAATTCTTTCAGGAAATCAGTGTCATTCCTTGTATTAAGTCCAGTTTGACTCTTGAGAAAGTGACCTACAAATAGCTGAGCAATCTGTGCATCATCTGAGATCCCATCAATTATGCCACTAGATTTTTCCCTTCCTCTCTTTCTCTTAACCTCCTTCCAAAATTGTGTTTGTTTTTTATCTCTAAATTTGAATATGATACTGTTACTTATTTCTTGTTGTTCCTTATTCTTACACTGTCTTAATGCTGCTTTAAAAGCTTTTCTGGTGTTTAGCATGACCTCATGGTGTGTGGTGTGTAGCTGTCTACCTTGCTCCACCCAATCCAGGTAGCCATCTCTTGCTCTACTATGAAGCTCCTTCACCCTCCTATTCCATCCAGGAATAACCTTGAATTTATTGCATTTAACAACTTTTCTCTTATATTTTTCACTCGCTTCCTGAATGCTTGTTACCATTGCATCATAAACTTTATCTATTTCCTTTAGATGCAAAGGGTTGTGGCAACCTGTTTTATGACAATTTTGAGCTAAGTCATGCTGCAAAAGCTTTAGTTTATTGTCAACACGTCTGTTGATGTTCCTTAAATCATCTGCATCTAATTTATGCCAATTTAAGGAATATTGTGCAGAGTGTGTTATTGCTTGGAGAGATAGTGTGAGATATATGGACTCCCTTAAATTCCATCTTTATAAATAATGGCAGGTGATCAGAACCGTTCATATCATATAAAACCTTGGCTTCACTGACATCAATGTGATCACAAGGCCTACCAACTATATGGTCCAGCCACCTGTTTGTGCTGTTCCCATACCCTGTGAAGGTTATGGCATCTCTCCCAAGCAGGTCTAAGTCATAGCAAACCAGTGAATTTCTTGACATAAAATTGAACAGATTTTTCCAAGCCCTACCAGAAAAAGGATCAGCATTAAAATCACCAATAAAATAGATTGAATCAAAATTAAGATCATGCATAAAAGTTTCTAACAAAGACAATGATTTCAGGTATTGATTCAGTGTTGAGATCTCCCAAACATCACTGTTCAGGTACACATTTATAAAAATAATATTTCTTCCAAAGATATTAACATTCAATACCATAACATTATTTTCCAAAATTATCTTATTAATTTTCAGGTTAAGATTTTTCCTCCATAAAATAGCCATCCCAGCTTCCTGTCTGCCAGCCATGGATTGCAGCGCCTTCTCTGAGAAGGTGGCACCCACTCCAACACAATCATAGTTTTCATCAATAAAATCTAGCATCCCCAGTTTTTCTTGTATTAAAAAAGTTTCCTGTAAAAATATAAAATCATATCCTAGGCCAGTTAAGTCCCTGATCAGATTAATATTTTTCATCAATGAACAACAATTAAAAGTACACAAACTAAGATATTTAGAATCCATCTTGATAAAATATTTAAGATTAAAGGATAAAAAACCAGAAATTAAGTAAAATACTAAACCAAATTCCTTATTCCCTGTTGATACCTTGGTTTCTTCTTCCAGATCTGTCATAGAATTTATCAACCACAATGTTTTCAGGCCATAAATCAGGATTGAAAAGAGTATCCCTGTCATTAATGCTAACATTTACCTTGAATGCCCTAACATCTTGAGATCTGATTTCAAGCTCAGATATTGAATTAATTTCCACTCCACTCACTTTTCTAATATAACCTTGTATATCATCCTTCTCAACTTGCTTGTCTACTCCTCCTATGAAGATATCAACAAATCTGGTAGCAGCTCTAAAGGGTAAATCCTCACACTTCCGCTGTCCTCTTACACCAGTCCTTTTACTCCGCCGTGACTGTGCCACCTGCCAGTTTGTGCCCACAGCTGGCTCTACACTTCGTTGTAAATCACTCTGGTTACGAGATTCCGCAGCAGATGACTTGTTAATATATTCCATTACACTCTTAGGAATAGCACCTGTTAAGGGGTTATTAAAATGGGCAGCAGAAGTGCTGCCCCTCACGCCTTCATTCCTCATCCTTGTCTCAGCTCCTCTGGATCGTTCAGGCACACCCGCAGTACCTCTCATGCGCTGGTTATCCTCCTCCTGGCTGGCACCACGCCCTTCCTCTTCATGATGACTCCTCATAGCCTTCTTTCCCGTACTAGACGCAGGCATTCCCAACGCTTCGGCATAGTCTCGCTTGGCATCCTTTCTTGAAGGTGTAGTCTTATGTAAGCCAGTTGCAGCAATTCTCAGGGACGTTAACTCCTCAAGGTCAGCATCAAGTCTTATATCTTCTCTTGTTATGTCGTTAACTACATCCTTGGTAGCTTCCTCTATTCCTTCAATAGCTTTGCAAAACTTACTTTTTAGCTCACAAACATCTCCTCTCACTTGTCTCATTGAGTCTGCAGTGTTTAACACCTCCGTTTTCATGTCCAGGATTTTAGGAAGCAGTTCGTTAATTTTTGTGACCTCTTCTGAGAGATTAGCCAACATGGGTCCAAAAATTTCCAACCCCATTGGAGGTAACCGCTTATAAGTGTTAGTAACGAAGTGATAATCACTCACATTCAGTCCTTCATGCAGGTCAATGATGTCTAGAAGATCCTTGCGTTTTTTATCATGGTCCCTCCTCCATGGTACGTTTTTCTTTAAAAGATTGCAGAGTAGCTCCTTTCCCTTCTTTATTTCTTCATGGGAGTAAAAAGATAGAAGGACATCTATCAAGGTATCAGGAGGATAATCCTTCTTAGCTGAATTCAAGAAGCACAGAAGGCTATTAACGATATACTACTCTTGTTCACCCATACTGACTGTTACTTAGTCACTGGCAACTTCACGGGCCAGCTGGTTGTCATGGCAACGCATAGAAAATGGGAGGTAGTTTCAATTGCGTTTCTTCAACAATGATCACTCAAGTTTGTTAGTATATCACTCAGATATAAAAAGAAGACGTCCCCATTAACATTTATCAATATAGTGCAACTCACTGTCAGGGAGACACAATTGTAGAGGGTTCCAGAACTGTCAAGCCACCATGACGATTCCTTGGCCGGCCGTAACACAAGCAGTCATCCTCTATAAACCTTCAAGGCAGCTCAGATGTTCACAGGTTCACATCCACACTGAAGATGATGATGCAGGAACACTTCATTGATCTCTTCTGATCATGATTCTCACGAGATCCCCGGGGGGAACTTCAGAAATTGTGAATAATTGCGAGCTTTCTCAGTGGGAGCCGCCCTGTTTTGATGGTGGCGCCCCTCCTTGGGAAGTGGGAGAAAGCAGTAGAAAGTATTTAGTGGGAAAGTAGTATTAAATTAAAAGTAGAAAGGAAAGTAGTAGTAGTAGGAATGTAGTAGTAGTAAAAGTAGTAGTAGTATTAGTAGTACCCAGTAAAAAGGCAGTAGTAAGTAAGTAGTAAAAAAGTAGTAGAAAGTGAAGTAGTAACAGAAATTTAATAATAGGAATAGTAGTATTAGTAGTAGTAGTAGTAGTAGTAGTAGTAGTGTAGTAAAGAAAGTATACAGTAGTAGTAGTAGAAAGTAAAAATAGTATTAGAAGTAGTATAGCAGTAGTATAGTATATAGTAGAAATTAGTATTTAGAAAGCAAAATATTTAGTAGGAAAAAGGAAAGTATTAGTAGTGTATTATTAGTAGTAGTATAAAAGTATAGTAGCAGTAGTAGCAGTAGTGTGCAATAGTAGAGTAGTTTTTTTGGGTAGTGAAAGTAGGGGGGAAAATTGTATGGAAAAAAGGGGTTTTTTAAAAGAAATAGGGGGGTTTTTTCGTTCAGGGCGGTTCGAAATTTTTGGATGGGAGGTGACGGTTTTGGGTTTTTGGGGCCTCGGCGGCTTGGGGGAGCACGAGACAAACGCCACGCCCGGACAGGAGGGGGTGGGGGGTGGTTGGGGGGTTGTGGTGAGGATATAGTGAGGGGTTGGGGTTTTTGGGGTGTGGTGGTTGAGCTATAGAAAAGTGAGGGCCTGGTGGGTGGGGGTTTTTGGTTGGGTTTGGATGGGCTTTTAAAACGGGGTGGTGTTTGTGGGGAAGGGGAGTGGGGGTGGGGGTTGGTGGGGGTTTGTGTGAAGGAGTGGGGTGGTTGTGGTGAGGGTGAGAGTGTAGTGACGGGATGGGGGCCATGTAGGGGTGGTGGGGGTTTGGGTTGGGGGGTGGGGGGGGCGTGGGTGGTGGTGGTCAAAAGGGTTTGGATGTGGGGGGGGGTGGGGGTTTGATAGCATATTTGATGGGGTTTTGGTGGTGGGGATAGTAAAGGGGCTGTGGTGGGTTGTGAAGGATGGGGGGTGGTTTTTGTGGGGAACCCCGGATGGGGCGTGCGGGGTGGGGTGTGTAAACTGGTTGGAAAATTTTGATATAATGGGAAGTGGAAAGCGTGTTTGTGTTGTTTGGGGGGGGATGGTGATATGGTGAAGGGTGGTATGGTGCTGTAAGTGACTGAAATATGATAAAAATAAATGGTGAAAAGTAACAAAAAGAAAAAAAGGGTGAAAAATGTAGATATTTTTTTTTAAAGGTAAAATTTAAACGTCATTTTTTCTTTTTTTTCAGATCTTTTTTGTCTCCTGCCCCTTTTAATTCCCTTTTTTCTAATCCTCGCCCCCGAGCCCTTTAAACCTCTTCCTCCTCTTTTTTAAAATCGTTACCCTTTCCTCCTCCCCCTTCAATGTTAGCCTCCTTTTTCCTCCTCCTCCTCCCTAAAGAAAAAACCCAACATATCTTTGAAAACAACAATAAAGTGGGGCCCTTTCCTTGTACTAAACGATTATTTCAAATGCATTTTTTTATTAAAAAACCTGCAGTTTCCATTCCCAAAACCATTCACCCCTTAAAGGCCCAGAACCGCCCCATTTCCATTGAAAATTTGGTGCCATTAAAAACGTTTTTTTGTGACTATAAGCAATTTTTTTATAGCTTTTCCCCTTTGTTTAGTATCCTTGTCCACTAACTCATGTGGTATTTTCAGTTACTTTTCGTTATTTTTAGGGTTTAACAAAACGATTTTATATAGAAAAAGGAAAGATTTTGGGCGTGAGGGGTTTATATAATTACGGACCAGTAAATGAAGATTGGTAAAAAAGGCACAGTTTAACGATAGGCCAGGGGGGGCCCCCAAAAATTTTTAAAAAAGGAATTTTTTTTTTGGGCCAGCCGGGAAAATTAAAACCCGCCGATTTTTCGTTTTACCCCTCGGGATGGAAATTTTTTTCCCCGGCCCCCAGTTTATTCCCTTTTTAAAAAGGCTTTACTTCTTATTTTTTCTGCTGCTGAAAACAAAAAGTTTTTTGGTAGAGTTAATGCTTGTCCAGGCAAAAACCAAGGGGGGTTTAATGTTTGGGCAATGGCCCCTGTAGACGGTATTTTAGTGGGGGGACCCATTAGATAGTTAGCCCGGGAGTCTTTTAGGGAATTTTAAATGGAGGCTGGATAAAATTTCATGGGGGGGGAAAAAAAAAAGGTTTTGGATGTTAGGTAGTTTTTAAGTAACAGGAACTCCCCTCGTGAAAGGTCTCGGGGCCTTTTGTGGGTTTTCCTTATTTTTTCTTATTACGTAAAGGCAAAAAAGTCCCCACCAATTAAAGGTTTTTATGTAAAATGCTTTTCCACGCTCACATCGCTAAAACCGGGAAATTTTTTTGTTAAACAATTTATTAGTCTCTCTCGGGAAACTACCTCTCTCTCAGGAACTCCCTTCTCTCTCCCCGGGAAACTACCCCCTCTCTCTCGGGAACTCCCCCCCCCCTCTTTTCCTCAGGAACAAACCCCCCCTCTCTCTCAGGAACTCCCCCTCTCTCTCTCTCAGGAACTACCCCTCTCTCTCAGGGGGCTACCTCTCCTCCCTCTAAAGGAGCTACCCTCTCTCCTCTCTCAGGGCTCCTCTTTTCTCTCTCTCAGGAGCTACCTCTCTCTTCCCTCTCGGGAAGCTACCTCTTTTTCCCCTCTCCCCAGGACTCCCCTCTCTCTCTCTTTTTCTCTCAGGAGCTACCCTCAGGAATTACCTCCCCCCCCCTCTCTCTTCTTGCAAGCCCCCCCCTTGCCCTCCCCCCCGTCGGGTGACCCCGGGAGGAAAAAGAACAAAAACTCTTTGACCGGGGTGAGGGAAAGTGTTTTGTAGGCAAGGGGTTTATTTTAAAAGGCATTTATTTTAAGGGATTAGTAGGCTTTTAACAACTTTCCCCTTCCCCTCTGTTTCCCAAAGTCCCCCTTGTAAAGGTTAACCCCTTCACCCCGATCTTTCCTTTGTTAAAAAATCGTCTTTTGGGTTCGGGGCCATAAATTCAAAAAAGTCACTAAATAAAACCAAATTATTTAGTGGACACGGGAAACAAGGTTTACTAAACAGGTTATAGCTATAAAACATTGTTTTATAGCCCACAAAAAAAATCGTCAAAGGGAAACCTAAATTACAAGGGAAATTACTTTTTCTGGGTCCCAAACCCGGTTAAGGGGTTTTAAAGGGGGTTTTTAGATTCCTTTTTTTCCTCTCATTCAGTATTAGTATTAGTTTTTTCCGCTTTTTAATATCTTGGGAAACGAATTTATTACTTTTTTAAAACCCTTACTAAATTTAATTTAAAGCCCACTTTTTTTTGATTTTAGATTTTAAAGTCAAGGGGAATCCCTATTTAAACTACCTCTCTGGGGAAACACCCTCGATCTCTCTCTCTAAAATCCTCTCCCTCTCGCCTACAAAATACTTACAGGGTTTAAAAAATTTTCCCCAAAAATTTCCCCCTTGAGGCCCAAAAACCGAAATTTCCCAAATTGTAATTTGGGTACCCATTAGTTTGATTTTTTAGTGACTAAAAAAGCAATATTTTTATAGCTATGCCCCTTTTAAAGTACCCCTTGCCCAAACTAACTAATTTGGTATTTTTTTAGCCCCTTTTTCGAAATTTTAAAATGGCTAACAAAACAATTTTTTCAAAAGGCCAAGGAAAGATCTGGGGCGTAAAGGGGTTTTAATTTTAAGGCTGTTGGTTTTTAAAGGGAAAAATGGCCCTTTATTCTATAAAGTCTTTTTTTTATAAGAAATAATAAAAATATTAATCTAAAAAATTTAAAAAACCCCTTGAGTTTTTAAATCACCCAGTCTGCCCAGTAAAAAAAAGGGTGAATTAAAATCCCAGTCGGTGAAGCACCCAAGCCCGTCCCAAATAAAGTCGCCCGAAATCAGCTAGCCGGGTCAGTCTTAAATTTCCCCCCATTTACCAGCAGCCCAGTAAATCACCAGCCATTTCCGTCAGTAAATCACCCCAGCCAGTCAGTCAGTAAATCAGTCACCCCCTGCAGCCAACCCGTCAGTAATCATTTCAGCCCATCAAAAACCCCACCCCAATTAGACGTCAGTCGGGCCAAAGTCTTAATCATTCCAGTCAGAAAATCAGTCAAAAAAAAATCAAAAAAGTCAGTCAGCCAGCCCAAAATCAGCGGTCAGCCATTCAGTAATAAAGCCCACCCAAGCCAGTCAGAAATCAATCAGCCCAATCCCAGTCAAAAAATAAAATCGGCACCCAGTCAGTAAATCAGCCATTTCAGTAAATCAGCCATTCAGAAAATCAGTCAGTCACCATCAGTAGATCAGTCAGTCCCATCATAAATAAATTTGGTCGGCCAGTCGAAAAATCTTCACCCCAGCCTTTCAGTAAATCGGTCCCCTTACCAGTAAACCCAGTCATTGGGTTTAGCCAGTATTTTTTATATAAGTAATTTAGTTAAATTTTAATTAGAATTAGTTTTTTTCCCCCCAAAGAAAAAAAAAAAAAAAAATTTTTTTCTTGTGATGAAAACCCTTTGGGTTTTGAATCATGACATCTATTTTCGGGTTTTAAATCTGAAAGGTTTTAAATCATGACATCTATTTCCCTGGTTTTTTTCTGCGGGAATTGAAATCATGACATCTATTTCCCTGGTTTTTATCTGCGGGAAATTGAAACCCATGCATCTATTCGGGTTTTAAATCGGGCGGATTAAAATCATGACATCTAGTTCTGGTTTTTTTCTGCGGGATTAAAAAGGGGAAAATTTTAAACGTTGTTTTTTAACGAGGTGATAAATGGGGGCCCCCCTTCCCCAGGCATTTTTTTAAAAATTGCAAAACGGGGGCCCCAAAAATGTCTCCCAGTGAGGGAAAAACCCTGTCCCCCCAGAAAGAACAATTTTAAGCTAGGGGGCGAAAAGATATTTTTTTAAAAAAAAAATTCCCCTTCCCCTGGATAAAAGGGGTTCCCTCTTATCTGTTTGGTGTTAATCCGAATTTCACTCTTATTACTGGCTGGGAAATCTTTATTTTCACAACATACAAAGGGTAAATTTGTGTACCCAAAAAACTCAAATTTTAAAAAAGGTGGGCCTCTCTTTTTTTTGGCTACCCAAAAAAGAATGCCCCACAAACCTATTTGGTATAGTAAGTCACCTTTTGTAATTTTAGGGGCTAACAAAACGTTTTTTTATATACCAAAGGGAAAAGCTCTGGGGGCGTAAAGGGGGTTTAAATTTTTTGTGGTATTTCACTTTTTTTTTCCCTCTTTTATTTCTCTCCTTTTTTTTTAACGGGGCATATAAAAATTCATCTTTTTGGCGGGAGGGGTTTGGCAGTGGCGGCTTCTTTCCCCTCCGAGAGTTTCCGGGCCCAGAGTCTAAATTTTGATGGCTTAAAGATTTGGTGGTTTTCCCGGGGGTTTTTTCGGGTCAGCCATTAAAGTAAAATCATTTGAGTCAGTCATCATTAATGAAAAAATTTGACGGGTTTGACTGAGTGACTGTTTTACTGACTGGCTGGCTAAAAAACCCTAAAAATCCGCCTATTCCTTGTAACGGCACCCCTTTCCAAAACCCTGGCCAGGATTTCGGAGGCCACAAAAACGACTCCCCCCCCTTCCCGGGGCCTGGCGTAAACCAAAAATTCGGGTCCCCCAAAAAAACCCTCTCCCCGCCCACACGCTGCGGGCCCCCACATCTCGCCTTGGGGGGGGGACGACGCCTGAAAAAATATAAGAAAATCTTTTTTTTAAAAAAAATCAAACCCCTCGTTTCCGACTCTTTTCTTTTTTTTAAATTAAAATTTTTTTAACCCCTTGCCCCCAGAACGAAATTTCCTTGAAATTTTTGGGGGGCCATTAGCCCTTTTTCTTATAAAATTATAAAACTTTATTTTAGCCCTGACTGTACTTATGAATATCAAATTCAATTAAAACCGAAATTTTCCCAAGAAAAAAAAAATAAATTTACCCTTTAGAACTAATTAGATGAAATAAAATGACTGTTAACCACTGGGTTTTCACGCCCAGAAAATTTCCTTGGCTATAAAAAATTGTCTTTTGGGTTGAGCCAAAAAATTAAAAAAAGTAGCTAAATATCCCAAAATGATTAGGGGAACCAAGGATACTAAAGGTCATAGGGCTAAAAATTTTCCCTTAAAACCCGCCCAAAAATGGCAACCCAAACACAGGGGAAATGCCTTTTTCTTTTCCTCAAGGGGTAAAATCACTAATGAATGAAATACCCCCTTTTTCCCTAAAGATTTTTTTTAAAGAATATTTTTTAAATCATAACAAAAAACCCAAATAATAAAAATATCGAACTATAATTCTCCCCCGCCTTTTGTAGCTTCCTTATTTTTTTAAATTTTAAATAGGGGAAATTATTTCTTGCAATTTATTGCTAAACCATATTTAAATTCCCCCTAAACTTTGTGACTTGAAAACCCCTGGGGGCCCCAAAAGGGTCATTTCCAGGGAAATTTGGGGTACCTTTAAATTATTTTAAAATGTAAAAAAGCAATTTTTTTTATAGATTTTGCCCTGTTTGGGTTCCCCTTTGTCCCCTAACTAATTTTTTTTCCCGTCATTTTTTTTCGTAATTTTAATACTCGAAAAACCCGAAAATTTTAAAATATACCCAAGGGAAAACGGGGGCGTAAAAAGGGTTAAGGATTTTTGGGGTTTGCCTGTGTTAATGTTATATTTTAGTATTTCCCCAGATGGTAATGTCTTTTTTCTACTTTACAGGGGGTGGGTGTGGGGGGGGCTGGTAAAGCTGTTTTACGGCCATCATAAAAAAGAGGGGCACTGGCCAGGGACGAGGGGGGACTGGCCACCCATAAACAAAGGGGAAACGGGCCCCCATCATGACAAGGGGGGCCACGGGCCCACCCATGACAAAGGGGCATTTCCCCATCATGCCCCAAGAGGGGCACGGGCCCATCATGAAAAAGGGGGGGCACTGGCCATATGAAAGAGGGGGAACTGGCCATCATGCCCAGGGGGGCACGGGCCATATGCCCAAAGGGGGCCCCGGCCATCCTAAACAAGAGGGGCACTGGCCATCATAAACAAGGGGGGGGCACGGGGGCCCATAAATGACAAGGGGGGAAATGGCCTCATGAAAAGAGGGGCACTGGCCTCATGACAAAGGGGCCCTGGCCATCATACAAGAGGGGCACGGGCCCATATGAAAAGGGGGGCACTGGCCATCATAAACAAAAAGGGGCACGGGCCCAAATCATGAAAGAGGGGAAACGGGCCCCTTCATGACAAAGGGGCACGGGCCACTTTACAAGAGGGGCACTGGCCATCATGCCCAAGGGGGGGCCCGGGCCCCTCATGAAAAAGGGGGGAAACGGGCCTCATAAACAAGGGGGGCACGGGCCCATCATGACAAGAGGGGAAACTGGCCATGAAAATGAAAAAGAGGGGCACGGGCCCATCATGACAAAAGGGGCACGGGCCCCATCATGACGAAGGGGCACGGGCCCAAATGCTTTGCCCAAGGGGGGGAAATTGGAAAAGACACCCGAGGCAAAACCCCAGGAATATAAATATTTACTCCAAATTTCTTAACAGAATTTCCTTGTTGGTGCCCTAAAACGTGGTTTTTGTTGGGCCCAATGGGGCTTTAGTAATGAACCCGTCCAAAGACACTCCCACTTATAATGCTTTTTTTTTTTTTTTTTTTTAAAAAAATTTTTCTTTGAGATTTGGTGTATTTTTTTCTCCGGAGAGCCCTCGGGGCATTTATGCATCGCACAGGATTGTAGTAAAATAATTTGGGATAGGGTTTTCTTTCCATTGTATGAAGAACCTGGAAAAAAACTGTAATTGAATCTCGGGGCGAGGTATTTTGACTAAATTTTTACTGTACGGGCGGGAAAGGCTGCCTTTACTTTTAATTTCCCCGGGAAAGGGAAAACTGAAACCCAAAAGAAATTGAATCGGGCAACACAAAAAATTATATTAGAAATCGATATTCTAAAATGAGGGCAGCCCATTTTAGCCCATAATTTGGTTTACAGTTTCTTTTTTTCCAGTGTATTAAAAATTCACGGGGAAGAAACGGGTCCCCAAAGAAATTTGCTGATCAAAATAATTCTGGGAAGTGGGAAAGACTTTTGATGGAAGGCCCGGGGAAAAGTGCCCCGGGGCGATAGCCCTATGCCCTTTCTATTTCTAAACCCATTCTTTTCTTTCTCGGGCCTTTTAAATGGGAAAAACACAAAGGGTTTTTTTAAATTTGTGAAAGACTTTTATTTTTTTTGTTCTAGAAAGGAGGCTTAGGGGAGAAACAAAAAGGGGTTATTTTTCACTTTTTAAAAGAATGGTTGTAAAAAATTATAAATTTAACGAAAAACTAGGGCCCAACTAAAAAAATTTCTTTAACTGAAACAACCATTCTTTAAAATAGTAAAATATACCACTTTCTGTACTCCCGGGAAAACAACACTTTTAGTCGCCACGGTGCACTAATGTCCCCCAGGCGCCAAAACGTATATTACCCATTTCACCATTTCAGACGTATATTGCCCAAGAGGCATGCACAGGTTTGTTAGTTTCTGTAATGTACCCGTCTTGATGGGCCCCTACAAGGCTGTAGTGATGCTGACCCGTAGTAATATAAAGGCCCCTTTGGGGACATTGTGCAGGGGGGATTTTAGTGGGTTTTTTTGCGGTTTGAACAAAAAAGTAAAAAAGTCTTCTCTCGCTCCCGGGAAAAAGGAAAAAATATATTTATTAAAGTCACAAAATTTAAAAATCAATTCACCCCTTTACGCCCCGGGCCTTTCCTTGGCCTTTGCAAAATGGTCTGTTGTTTAGGGCCCTAAAATTTAAAGAAAAATCACTGAATATACCCAAATTTGTTAGTGGACAAGGGAAAACTAAAAAGGGCATAGCCCATAAAAACATTGGGTTTTTAGTCACTAAAAAAACGTCTAAATGGCACCTAAATTACAAATGGAAATTACTTGGGGGCCCCAAGGGGTTTTTGAAGCAAAGAAAAGGCCCGGGCCCCCACCACCGAGCAGCGAGTTTATGGGGAAAATCCCTCGGGCCCCGTCCCCGTTCCTTCACTGGGGCCCTGGCTCGGGTTCCCCCCTCCCTGCCCCCCACGGCCGCCTCAGCCTCCCTCCACTGTCTGGCCATGGCCCCGTCGGGGCTCCCTCCTCTGCCCCCCCACGGGCCCCCTCAGCCCTCCCCCCACTGTTGGCCATGGCCCGTCCCCGGACTCCCCCCCCTCCCGCCCCCCCCACGGCCCGGGGCCCCAAACCCTCCCTCCAAATGTCCCGGCCCTGGCCTGTTTGGACTGCCCCCCTCTGCCCCCACACGGCCGGGCCCCAGCCCTCCCCTCCACTGTCTTTGGGCTTTCCCCCCCTCCCGCCACCCCCACGGGGCCCCCCCCCCCTCACCCTCCCCCCACTGTCTGGCCATGGCCCCGTCTGGACCCGCCTTCCCCCTGCCCCCCCACACGGCCACCTCATCCCCCCCTCCACTGTCTGGACTCCCCCCTCTGCCCCCACACGGCCGCCTCCGCCCTCCCCCCAATGTCCCGGGGCCTTGGGCTGTCCCGGACCACTGCTCTGCCCCCCCACGGCCGCCCAGCCCTTTTCCCTTCCCCCTGTCCCGGGGCCCCTGGGGCTGTCTGGAAATCCCTCCTCCCGCCCCCACACGGCCGCCCCCAGCCCCCCTCCACGTCTGGCCATGGACTGTCCCGGGCTCCCCGCTCTGGCCCCCACCCCGGCCCCCCTCAAACCCTCCCTCCACTGTTTTGGGGCCCGGCCTTTTCTGGAAATCCTCCTCTGCCCCCCCAAAAAGGCCCCCCTCACCCTCCCCCCACTTTCCCGGCCAGGGCTGTCTTGGGCTCCCTGCACCTGCCCCACAAAGGCCCCCTCCGCCCCCCCTCCCTGTCCCGGCCCTGGGCCCGTCTGGGGCTCCCCCCTCTGGCCCCCCAAAGGGCCCCCCTCAGCCCTCCCTCCCCCTTTTCTGGCCCCTGGGGCCCTTTTTGGACTCCCTCCTCTGGCCCCCACACGGCCCCCCTCATCCCTCCCTCCACTGTCTGGCCTTTGGGCCCTTTCCCCGGACCCCCCTCCTCTGCCCACAAAACGGCCCGGGCCCCACCCCTCCCTCCACTGGGCCCGGCCATGGCCTGTCTGGACCCCCCTCCTCTGCCCCCCCACCGGCCGCCTCAGCCTCCCCCCCACTGTCCCGGCCATGGCCTGTCTGGGCTCCCTCCTCTTTCCCCCCCACAAAGCCCGGGCCCTTTGCCCCCCTCCCCTGTCTTTCCAAAGGCCTTCTGGGCTTTCCCCCCTTGCCCCCCCCACGGCCGCCCCAGCCCTCCCCCCACTGTCTGGCCAAAGGGCCCGTCTGGCTCACCCGCTGCTTCAAGACCTTTCAAAATGATGTAAGGGGTTTAAAGGAGGTGGGAAAAGGGGGAGGGGTTTGGGGGTGTGGTGGGGAAAAGGGGGATTTCTAGGCCCTTTTGGGGGTGGGGGGGAAAGAAGGGTGAATTTAAAATGAGATGAAGGGTGAAAAGATTTAAAAAGGGTTAATGATGATGGGATAATGATGAAAAGGGGGAATGAAAGAAGGGTGAATGATGAAGGGGGAAAGATGATGAGGGTGAAGGGTGGGAAAGATTAAGAGTGAATTTATGAAAAGGGGAAGGGGGGTGCTAGGGGATGGTAAAAGGGGGTTTAATGGCGGGGGAGGAAGGTAAGGGTTGGTGGTACAATGGGTTTCTTCAAAGTTTTAAAAAAGGATAAAAGGGGAAAAAAAAAACTATAAGGGGAAAAAAATTTTTATGAAAAGGAAAAAATAAACTATGTAGGAGAGAGAGAGGGGAGAGAGAGAGAGAGAGGAGAGAGAAAGAGAGAGAGAAAAGGGGAGAGAGAAGAGAGGGGAGAGAGAGAGAGAGAGAGAGAGAGAGAGAGAGAGAGAAAGAGAGAGTTATTTGTCAATCCCCTGGTAAAGCACAGGTAAAAGGGCCCCTAAAAAATGACATGACACACTAGTAGTGGGGGTGGTAAAAGTAGTGGGGGTGGGGTAGCTAGGGATCTATCAAAGGGGGGGGACAGCTGTGTAAAAGGGGGGCCAGCTGTAATGGGGGGGCACAGCTGTGTTTTGGGGGGGGGCCCCGGGGGTTTTGTGGTGGGGGGGGGACAGCTGGGGTATGGGGGGGGGGCAAACAGCTGTTTTAAATTTGGGGGGGGGGGGCACAGCTGTGTATTTGGGGGGGCCCCAGCTGTGTAGGGGGGGGGACAGCTGTGTTTTGGGGGGGCACGGGTGTGTATGGGAGGGGAACAGCTTTGTATGGGGGGGGGGACAGCTGTGTATTTGGGGGGGAACAGCTGGGGTATGGGGGGGAAAAAACCCGTGTATGGGAGGGGGCCCGCTGTGTATGGGGGGGGGGACGCGGGGGTAAAGGGGGGGGGGGCACACTGTGGGGATGGGGGGTGGGAAAAGCTGTGTATGGGGGGGGGCACAGGGTGTGTTTGGGGGGGGCACCGCTGTGTATTGGGGGGGGCAAAAGCTGTTTAAAGGGGGGGGCACAGCTGTGTATGGGGGGGGACCAAACCCTTTTTTATGGGGGGGGGGGCACAGCGGTTTTTATGGGGGGGGCACCCCTTTTTAGGGGGGGCCAAAAAAGGATGGTTTTAGGGGGGGGGAAACACCCGTTATTGGGGGGGGGACAGCTGTTAGGGGGGGGGGCACAGCTGTTTAAATTTTGGGGGGGGAAAAGTGTGGGATGGGGGGGGGAAAAGCTGTGTATGGGGGGGGGGCAAAAGCGTGATTTTGGGGGGGGGGCACTATGGCAAGCGGAGGGTTCAAGGGGGCATTCTGATTTCCACATAGGCCAAATTTTTGGGATATCGTCCTTAAAAGGTCCAAACAATTAAGGCGGGGGGAGGGGCCCTGGCCAGGGGGGGGGAAACCGGGCTATCCTGGTGATGGGGGGGGGAACCCTGCCCCCCCTTTGCTACGGGCCACTTGCTATAAGCTGATCTTACGTTAAAATAAGGTAGAAATATCGAGGCAACAGCCATTACTTTGGGGAAGGGGAGGACTAAAAAACCTCCAAAACAAAAAGGTAACTCTCCCCCCCTCACCCCTCACAGCGGCGCCCCCCAGGACATGGTGACCGGGGTGGCCAAGGCTAAAAATCCCCCATTCCTCCTCCCCCTGCCCGCCGTGGTATGTTTGGGGGGCCCCCCCCGAAACCCTGGCCTGCAAAACCCCACCGAAAAAGGGAAACTAGAGAGAGGGAAACCCCCCCTGATCGCTGGCGGGGGCCTCGACCGTCGCTCTCCCCCCAGCTTTCCCCAAGCAGGGCAACTCTGGTTTTAACAACCCGCTTTCCCAAACACTAAACCCTTTTTCCCTTTTTTTCCTTTCCCACCGGGCCCGACCTGTTTTACCTTTGACCAATAATTTTTTTTTAACCTTTTAACGTTATCTATTTTTTCAATGTTGGAAAAGTGAGTTATTTTAGTGGTGGGTATGTTTTTGGGAGCATGTTTTTACAGCTTATAGGGGTAGGGTTTGTTAGCGCTCAACTGTTTTAAAAGTCCCTTTCAGGGATCGTGGGGGGATAAATTTTTTTTTTTTTCTACGTAGTTTGTGGGTTGTTTAAAGGAAATAGATTGGCTTTGCTTATAGGGATTACATACAAATTCGGCACCAAAGGCCATGCTACGTAGCCACGCCACTGGTGGTGGTGGTAGTATTTTTAGGGGCACAAAAATATTTTATATATATATTATATATATTATATATTATTATATATATATAAAATTTTTTTTAAAATATATATATATATATTAATATAGCTTGATGATTTAATTATCTGTTATATTTTTTGACGTAAATTGAGAGAGAAAAGAGAGAGAGAGAGAGAGAGAGAAAGAGAGCGAGAAAAGAGAGAGCGAGAGAGAGAGAGGGGAGAGAGAGAGAGAGAGGAGAGAGAAGAGAGAGAGAGAGAGAAGAAAAAAAGAAGAGAAGAAGAGAGAGTTTTTCAAGGGCAGGTGCAAACACACTTTTTTAACCCCAGAATTTGATAAAAATATATGTAAACAAAACACACACACGCCCCGCCCCACACCTCACAAACACAACACGACACACCCCACACCCTTTGCATACACACACCCCAAAACAAACCACCTGCCCCCTCTCAAACCCCGCCCAAACCCCCAAATTATTGAGACACAACGAAGGGTCAAGCTCCCTGGGCCTGTCCAGCGCAGGGGAAAGAAATTTTTAGTATTCACCCGGGGCCCCGGGGGACACTGACAGGATCTTCCCATAGTCCACTTTATTTATAAGGGTCCAAAAAGGGAAAGGGAAAGGGGGAAAAGTTAAGGCCCCCGGCCCCTGCCCGCCCCCCCCTAAATTTTAAAAGAGGGCAGCTGATTGGTGCACGTTCCCCCGTCATCACTAAACCAATCACAATATTTCCCCCACTTTTCTTTTAAAAGCGGGGGGTGACCACCCGGGGGAAAAACCCAAACTTCACTACAGAGGGTACAAAAACAAAAAACCCTCTGTAGTGAAGATTTTCTGTCCAGTGGTCCCCGCGCTGTTAAAGTAGTGGAAAAATATTGGAAATTTTTAGTTTGATACAGGAATTCACCAATCACTGCCCCCCCTAGCAAAGAAGGAAAAGGCAGGGGGGGTGGCCCTTTTTTTACTGCCTTTTGACCCTAATAAAAAAAAAAAAGACTATAAACTTTTAAAAGTTCTTGAGGTCACTGCCCCCCAAAACATGAAGGGGTTCCCGCCTCCTCCCCACAAATGCCGCCTCACGTTGGGGGCCCAGGGCTCCCATCAGGCACCTTCAGGGGGGGATGACGTTAAGGGGAGGGACAAATCGAACAGAAATAGGAACAGTAGAGATACAAAAATATTGCGATTAATTCGGGAAGTATTTAGGGTCTTGAAACATTGGAGTCCAGCCAAAAGGGTATTCAAATTTGGGGACAGGATATTTTTTATTTTTTTTATGATATAAAAGAATATAACCAAAAAAGGAAAAATAAAAAAAACACTCCGAATAAAAAGCCCTCGAAAAAAATGCACTCCGGAAAAAAAGCACTTAAAAAAAAGCACCCTTCCCAAAAAAAGCACTTGGAAAAAAAAGGGGACTTGGAAAAAAAGCACTTCGAAAAAAAACAAACCCCCCGAAAAAAAAGGATTTCGAAAAAAATTCACTCCGAAAAAAAAGCCTTCCGAAAAAAAAAGCACTTCGAAAAAAATGCACTCAGAAAAAAAAGGATTTCGAAAAGAATTTTGCTCCCAAAAAAAATTTCACTTCGAAAAAAATGGGTTTCGAAAAGAAATTTGCTCCGAAAAAATTGGTCCTTTTTGAAAAAAAAACCCCTCCCAAAAAAATGGATTTCGGAAAAAAAATTCCCCCTTCGAAAAAAATTCAAATCCGAAAAAAAAGGGTTTCGGAAAAAAATTCAATTCGAAAAAAATGCAAATTCGAAAAAAATTGGGTTTCGAAAAAAATGGGACTTTAAAAAAAAAAAGCACTTTCGAAAAAAAAACACTTCGAAAAAAAAGCACTTCGAAAAAAAAAGGGTTTATAAAAAAATTTCCTTCCAAAAAAAAAGGGAAATTTAAAAAGATTCAAATTTGAAAAAAAAAGCATTTCGAAAAAAAGCACAGCCCAAAAAAATTCACTTCGAAAAAAAATTCACTTGGAAAAAAAATTACTCTGAAAAAAATTCACTTGGAAAAAAATTTTACTCTGAAAAAATGCACTTTGAAAAAAAAGCACTTTGAAAAAAAAGCACTTTGAAAAAAATTTACTTGTAAGAAAAACCGTGGGGGTCCCTGACCCCGGGGGAAAAGGGGTCCCCCACTGCCAGAAGTCAAATGTACTTTGATCCCCATTCAACAAAAAACCCCAGCACTGGAAAACCCATAACAAAACCCCCCCAAATTACAAACCCCAAACAGACCCCGAATGATAGTGCAACTCCCCTTTTTTTTCCCACACCTCCCCTTCCGCCATGTCAACCCCCTTGAGGCCCGAAAAGTTTTGCCATTGTAATTTGGGTTTTTCAAAAACCACCCAAGCTATTGAAGGCACCCAACGCTATTTTGGTATCCCCTATGGGCCGGTTTTGATCCGCCACCTTGTTCCCCTGAGTGCTGGGGAGGGAAAGGGGTTTGACACCAAAACTGGTGTGGGTTTGGGAGGGAAAAGGGTTTTGACCACACTGGTGTGCTGGGGAGGAAGGGGTTTTAACCCACACTGGTTGGGGGCAGGGAAAGGTTGGGCCACACTGGGGTTTTTTTTTGGCAGGAAGGGTTGACACACACTGTGTGGCCCGGCAGGAAAGGGGTTTGACACACCTGGGGTGTTGGCAGGAAGGGTTAGACACACACTGGTGTGTTTTTTGGGAGGAAGGGGGAGACCCCACACTGTGGGGCTGGCAGGAAGGGTTGACACCACGGTGGTTTGGGAGGGGAAAGGGTTTTGACACACACTGGGGTGGCTGGCAGGAAGGTTAAAAACACACTGGTGTGGGTTTGGCCCGGAAGGGGTTGACACACACTGGTTGTTTTGGCAAAGGGAAGGGGGTTGACACACACTGGTGGGGCTGGCAGGAAGGGTTGACAAACACTGGTGTGTTTGGGAGGAAGGGGTTTAAAAACCCCACTGGGGTTTTGGGGAGGAAAAAGGGGTTTGGGCACACACTGGTTGCTGGGAGAAGGGGTTTGACCCCCACTGGTGTGTTGGCAGGAAGGGTTAGACACACACTGGTGTGTTGGCAGGAGGAAAAGGGAACACAAAACTTTTTTGGGGCTGGCAGGGAAAGGGGTTTGGGCCCCACACTGGTGTCTGGCAGGAAGGGTTAGACACACACTGGTGTGTTTTGGGAGGAAGGGGTTTGACACACACTGGTGTGTTGGCAGGGAAAGGGGTTTAACCCCACCTGGTGTGTTGGCAGGAAGGGGTTTGACACACACCCTTAAAAGGTCCCTAAGGGCTTTTTTTATTTTTAAACCCTGGCTTTTCCAACAACAACGCCCTTTGTCATTTTTCCCCCCAAAACAAAAAAACAAAAAAAATTTACTGTGGGGATGTGACTCCCCCGACTAAAATGATAAAAGTGTTTTCCAAGGGGGGACTTTTTCCCCGGGACATCCCCTCCAGGCCTAACCTCCCTTTTACTTTGGGAGGCCCCTGGCCTATACCCCCAGCTCAGTAAGGCAAAAAAATACTGCCTGCACATTCGCCTTACCTTTTCCCTTTCCCAAAATGATCCTACGTAACGAGTTCCCCCAAAGGACTGGGCCCCCCCTGAACTCATCTTTGCCGCTTTCACAAAAGCATCCCCATCTGTGGGAACACGCTCCCTCAACACAGGCCACACAAAAACTTCCCGAGAGCACAAGGCAAGGGTGTTTTCCCCAGGGAGGAAGGGAGAAAACCCGGAATTAGCAGCCAGTTTACTGGGCCCCAGTTAAAGGTCCCTCATGTCTTTTTTTTCCTGGGGCCGCATAAAATCCCTGTCCCCCCTGAGGGACACAGAGGCAAGTACATGAGTGCAGAGAACTCCCGTGAGGGTGGACAACTGGGTGATGCAATACATGACAACCCCACAAAAGCCGCTCCCTCCCACAGGTGTGTCTGGATTGCCTGGCAACATGACTCTTGGTAAGGTAAAACTTCCCCAAATATCACACTTGTTTCTTCCTTTTCCCCGTTGGGGTTTACATGTGTGTGGTAAATTCCTCTTGGTAGTAAATGTTTTCCCCCCCAAAATCCTGGCACTCAAAATTTCTTTCATCACTGTGGGGGGGCAAAGTGGGGGTGTTAAAACCCGGGGTCTTCCCGGGTAAATGTTTTTTTCCCACCTCCTGGCACTCCCCAAAATTTCTCTCACCAGGGGTGGGTGAGCAAGTGTTGGGTTTTAAGATTGCTCTTCAGGGGGAAAAGTTTTTCCCCACACTCCCGGCCTCAAAGTTTTTTCTCACCAGGTGGGGGAGGGATGTGTGTGTTAAGATTTTCTCCCTTAAAGGGTTTAAATTTTTCCCACACTCCTGGCACTCAAAGTTTCTCTCCCCCATGTGGGGGAGCATGTTGTGTTTTAAAATTGCTCTTCTGGGTAAATGTTTTTTTCCACAAATCCCTGGCACCAAAGTTTTCTCAAAACCAGTGTGGGGGGACATGTGTGTGTTTAAAATTGGGCCCCTTTTGGGGAAATGTTTTCCTACACTCCTGGCCTCAAAAGGGTTTTTTCTTAAAAAGGGGTGGGTGAGGAAGGGGTGTGGTTTTAAAAATGGATTTGGGGGGAAAAAGTTTTTCCCAAAACCCCCAAACTCAAAAATTTCTATCAAAAGTGGGACATGTGGGGTGTTTTTAAAAACTGCCTTGGGGGCAAATGTTTTCCCACAATCCGAACTCAAAATTTCTCTCACCCTGTGGGTGAGCTGTGTTTTTTTTAAGACTGCTCCCTTGGGGGGCAAATGTTTTTTTTACACCCTGACACTCAAAGTTTTCTCTCCCCAGTGTGGGTTGGGGCATTTGTTTGTTAAAAACTGCTCTTCCCGGGGGAAAAGTTTTTTCCCACCTTCCGGCCACTCAAAGTTTCTTTTCCCCATGTGGGTTTAGCATGTGGCCCCCTAAATTTACCCTTCAGAGTGAACACTTTGGCCCCCAGGGGTCCACCTCACCCCTGTCTTGCGTGTAAGGGTGAGGTTTTGGGGCAGAAGCCAGCCTTTCTGGGGCACACTTTGGGGCCCCAGTGGTCCCCCAAGTGTAGGTCCTCACGCCCCCCATTTTCAACACCCACTTTTTGTTCCCGCCCCCCGGGGTGGGAAAGGGGTCCCTGTTCCCCGCAGAACCCAGGTGGAGGCCCCCGGGGATGAACCAAGCGTTCCCTAAAACAAGGGGAAACCGGGGGGAGTCCCCTTTACGGGGCCGACCCCGGAAAACCCTTTACCTTTGGGACCTGTAAAATTGGTGGCCGCAGCACCAAGCAGGCAAGTGCTTTTTTTGAAGGGGGGCTTCCCCGCTTCACCCTCCAGCTAACACCCAGCCGTGTTTGCAGCCAAGGGGTAAGGCCAGCACAGGAGCCCCCAACGCCACCACTCTACAGGGTGGAGGGGTTTGGGGTGGTAGTGGCTTAAACCCTTTAATGCAGACAAGTGGGGAGCTAAGCCTTGCACATCAAGGGCCCCAAACCAATAATTGGGGAAAGGGGCAGATAATTGGGGGGTGAAAAGAGAGGGGCGGGGTCCCTCTCTCCTTTACTCTCCTCTCTCGTCTTCTCTCTCTCTCTCTTTGGTTTTCCTTTTTCTCTCTTCCTCTCAATAAACAGGGAAGGACAAAAATATCAAACAAACAAAATTTGGGGGGGATACGCCCGGGGGGGGCCGGGCGCCTCGCCCACCCCACGACCCACTCCCGGGTGTCACCACCCGCAGTTCCCCCATGCAGGGTCCTTTCCCCTACCAAGGGAGCTCTCGACAAGGGAAAAATCAAATTGGGGCCCCCAAACCCCGAGCCTTGTGGGGGGCCCCCTTGGGGCCCCCTCCCCCGCCGGTTGTCCCCCTTTCAATACAAAACCCCCAATTTGGGGAAAGGGTCGGTTTCAGGGGAGCGTGCCCCTGCCCCTATAAACCGAAGTTGGCCCTGAAAGGACTAAAAGCGGTTAAATAGGGCCCCGGGTTCAGTCCCCACGGTGCAATCGCTGATTTGACACTTTAAACATCCCGCGATAAACCCCCCGATTCTGCGAAGGGCACTTATTAAACCAAAAGGGATTGATTTTGTCCCCCTTTCAAAGGGCACTATTTCAGTGTCCATTTTCCCCACAAAAACCCAAAAGTAAGACAGGGAACACAAGCGACTTGAAGATCCGGATCTTTTCCTCCCGGGACCGACCTGGTACCGACAACGCCAAAAAACTTTCCCCCTGAGCGAGTCAAAAAACACCCGTGGGCTATGCCAATCCGTCGTAAAAACCCCTTTTTGACGTGACCCGCCCGTCATTATGGGCTGCCTAAAAAAAGGGGGATGTAAAAATTTCCAAGGGTCTCAAAGTCCCCTCGCCCCCCGCATGAAAAGACTGTACTGCTTCATCTAGTAAGTCTCCAAATACCTGGACCTTGGTCTTGAGCCAGGAGACCTCAAGTCCCAAAGGCTTTGCCTCCTCGTGCAGCGCCTCGAGAGCCATCACCAGGACCTCCAGCGACTCAGCAAAGATTACTGCATCATCGGAAAACAAGATCAGTGATCTTGGTGTTGCCGACGGATGCTCCACAATCACTTTGATCTACAACCTTGTCCATACCCAGTCTATAACAAGCGTTGAAAAGTGATGGGGCAAGGACGCACCCCTTGCTCACTCCTGTATTCACAGGAAAGAAGCTGGATACACCTGCCCCACACTTCACAGCACTCTCAGTCCCAGAATACAGACCAGTTTATCAAACCAATAGTCCTTGCAGGAATCCCTCGAAGTCGCAGAAGATCCCAGAGTGACTCACGATGCACTGAGTCAAACGCCTTCTGAGATCAACATAGGCTGCAGCATCCCCTGTCGAAACTCACGTCGGCGTTCCACCAGGACACGAAGCGCTAGGATAACGGTCCGTTGTTGACTCACCAGGCGTGAACCCAGACTGCTGAGGTCTCTGATGCTTCACCAGATGACTGCGAATTCGTGTCAGCAATAGATGGGCAAGCATCTTGCCTGGTACGCTGAGCAGTGTAATACCGCGGTAATTGTTTGCAGTCCTGACGGTCCCCTTTCCCTTTCCAGATAGGGGCGACCAGCCCCCTTTTCCAGTCAGGAGGAATGGTACCTGATTGCCACACGGCAGTCAGGACAGCATGCAACCATGCTGTTGCATGCTGATCATGGCCTCACCCCCAGCTTTGAGGAGCTCCGCACTGATATTACAAACACCAGCTGCCTTTCCACCCTTTCAACTTTGCTATAGCCTCTCTGACTTCGTCAAGAGAGGGTGCGGTTTCGTCAATGGGAGATCGGCATCCACTGCCTGTAACCCAGTGTAATGCCCATTATTCGGAGAGATAGTAGGAAAATTATTATTATAAAATTCCCGAGCTATGTCTTGTCAGTAGTTAATTTTTTCTCTTTTTTTCACGGGTGACTCATCGCCTCAAATTCTAAACCACCATTTTGTTCCTTCTTCTTTCCTTTGCCCGCCATTTTCTTCTTTCCTTCTTTCCCTTCCTCTCTCCCCGACATCCCGTATGCGAGGCAAGTTTCCGTGGAATAATTATTCTGCGATCAGTGATAACTAATGATGTCAGATCTTTTTATCTTTTGCCAGCTATCTGGTCAGACCAAGTAACTCTCCCAGATTCTTAACGTCTTTCAAAATAATCCCTATCGTTATCGGTTATGGTCATATATGGACGTTGTAGTAAAGATACACGCTAAAATGAAAACCTACCAAATTTCTAGGCTTCATATTTTTACCCTCTCACTCCAAAAATGTGTTCGGACAGTTGACGGGCCCACAAATAATACCTTTCTCGGTTATTAGACTAAGCATATTAAATTCTTCAGTATCAAAGTAAACAGGTTTATATTATAAGCCACATGTTCTTATATACGCAAGTTTCATTATTTAAATAGTTATTTCGGGATTAAAAGTTACTCACTCGAGGTCACGCCCAAATCTTTCAAACAAGTCCCCTTTATGCCGCAGGCCATAATCCCATTTCGAGTCATTCGTCTCTCCGTCTCGTTGTAGGTAAGACCTTCGTACCTCACTCCTGTGTTCTTTCTCCCTTAGTATATTATATCTATATATTTCTATATAAATATATAGGTACAGTTCAGTGTCACTAATGCATAGATGTTCTGCCCATCCTTATAAGTGTTATTAACGAAGGATTCGTCTCTCCGTCTCGTTGTAGGCCGTCCGTGTCTTCCTCAAAGTCACATGGTCTTAATGAAACACACACAACATTTTCTCCTCATATTTTTCTCTACTAGATACCTATCTTCCATGTGTAATTTATAAATATTAAGTGGTATGTTACCTAAGTGTAGGGCAATTCACTGAATAGAAATTCTAGTGAGGAGAGTTATGCTCATAAGAGCTTCCTTTCATCACCTAGGAAGAGTTCCTATGTCAGGGTGTAAAGTTCCTTTTCTTACTTCCGAGTAGAGTTTTCTCGGTACAGTGTTAACCCTTATATGTTGGATATGATCTCAAGCAAGAGACTTACTATGTCACTATGAATAAATAGGATATCATTTGCAAATATAGTTCTTGTGTTATTATAAAAACCCAGGTGATTATTCTGTGTTAGGACAGTAATTCCCCACACTTCCAAAAGAGTTCAGCCTTACTCGATATAATTCCACGTACCAACCACGACTACCAAGATCAATCTAATATTAA
Source organism: Chionoecetes opilio (assembly GCA_016584305.1). Classification (NCBI taxonomy): domain Eukaryota; kingdom Metazoa; phylum Arthropoda; class Malacostraca; order Decapoda; family Majidae; genus Chionoecetes; species Chionoecetes opilio. The sequence continues at coordinate 193,633 of JACEEZ010004244.1, read as the reverse complement.
TATTAATCAAACGTGCCCAGGGAGTAATCCAGTGAGTTACTCGCCAGGGCTGGTGGCAGCGAATTCCTTTAACCTAAACCTCATTATCCTTTCCCCTTAAGCACATCCCCCTTTTCAGTACTCTCCGCAGTGAGACGTGGTCATACTATAATCATATAGTGAAATCATAAGACTAAGTTAAATCCTCCATTCAAGTTGTAATCTTTTATCAAATCATCCCCAAGTAATATCATTCAAGTAACGTTGACCAGTTAAAAAAAACCCATACCAGTGACCCCCAATTCGCAAACACACCATGGTTGTGTCCTCAGTGGGGTCCACCGGTGAACAACGTCCAAAGTACTAAGCCCAACGAGCATAGGCCACCATGTACGACAAAGGCGCTTCATACTCAAAACTAAAGGTAAAATCATTAAATCAAAACATACGCTAAAAAGTGATGGGGGGGGCAGAGGTCAGAAACGCCATGGGGGGAGCAGAGAGTCCGCCTGGTCCAGCCCAGTACCGTTCAGGCCCCCTCATTTGCCATGACATCACATTTTCACTTAAAAAATTACTTATAATTAATAGAAAAAAATATTTCTGAAGCCTTTTCCCGTTAATATGAAAAGCACTTAAGTGCAAAAATGTCTGTGTAGTTTGTTTTAGATCAGGGGTGGTTTTTATAAAGACTCTTTGCTACTCTTAGCACTTTGAGTTGCTCTGAGTGGCAAGGAATGTTTATAAGATACTCTCAAGTGGCCAAAATGCTATGAGTGGCGGGACCGGCCCAGAGCTACTCATATGACGCTTCTGAGTTGCCATGAGTAAGAACATAAGAACATAAGAAAATAAGGAAGCTACAAGAGGCCGTTGTGGAAATTATCCACCAACCACCCTCTCAATATTTGGCAGAGTGGGGGTTTGTTCCCCCCCCCTTGTGAGGGAGGTATTGTCCGCTCATCATAGGGGGTGCGTTGGGATGTATATATATAATTATAATGGTTATGGGCATTAGTTGGGGTAATTTGAGTAAGTGATAAGTGCTGGGGTAGAATAATTGAACTTTCCCATTAGTGTAAAGCATTTTCACCTTATATAAGGTGAAAATTTGATAAGGGTCTATATAATGATATAATATAATGATATATATATATATATATATCTATATATATGATATAAGGCCTTAATTTGAGGAGCACCTTAATTTGAAACGGCGGCTCATTGGCCGTCGTCCTTTAAATTTGCACCAAATTTATTAGGCCGCCTCACGGGATTAGGATATATAAAAGGCTTATAAATGCACTGTTACTATAGAAACCCGTCGCCTCAGTCCATGGAACCTGACCTGTGTGAAGTCTGGGAGCACCACTATCACCTGCAAACAACAACACAACAACAACTACAACACATAATGGTGCCATAATATTAAAAAAAACAAAACAAAACAACCAAAACAAAAAAAACAAAATAAAAAAAAAAAATACAAAAAAAAAAAAAAAAAAAAAAAAAAAAAAAAAAACGGCCCATAATTATAGGAAAGGATTTAAAAGAAGAAGAGACAGTATAATTGCATTGGAAGGAAATACTGGACGTGTGGGTGTGTGTGTGTGTTGCGGGGTGTGTGTGTGTGTGTTTGTTGTGTGTGTGTGTGTGTGTGTGTGTGTGGTGTGTATGTGTGTGTGTGTATAATGCTTTGAATGAATACGGTGTGTGTGTGTATAATGATTTGCTGTGGTAATTATCACCAACCACCCTCTTAATAATTGGTAGAGTGGTGTCTTGTCCCCCCACCTTGTGAGGGAGGATTGTCCGCCTCATCATTGGGGTGCGTAGGGATGTATATATATATATATATATATATATATATATATATATAGATATATATATATATATATATATATATATATATATTTTAATATATATATATATCTATATATATATTATTATATATATATATAATATTATATATATATATTATATATATATATATATATATATAATTATAATGGTTACGGGTATTTATGCAGGTAATTTAATAAATAATAACTACTGGGATACTCTAAATGAACATCCCAGTGAGTAATAAGATTTACACCTTAATTCTTGAAACGGCGGTCATGGGCCGCCGTCCTTTAAATTTGCACCAATTGTGGTGGTCCACTGCCGCCTACCTGGAAGGTGACACGTGTCTAATTGTGTGCCGCTGCCCGCTGAGCCCACGGAGTATCAGTCCCACTTCCAGCCCTCACGGATTAACATCTCTTCTCTGATTATAATGAAGAGATTTTACATACATTCATTTTGTACATATAGTGTTAAAAAACAAATAGGAAGTGTTAAAATACGACACAAGTGATTAATCCACCGCGGCAAGATAGCTGGAATTAGGAAACCCGACTGACGCCATATCAAAGCAAACCGCTTCCGCCCCGCTTTCGTCCTTCACGGGTGGCCTCGATCACGTTGACAATGTGGATAACAGGCATGCAGTATTAATCAAACACCTCCAGCCAATTCTAACCCTACTATTCCACCGATAAGTATCCCAGTTAGTTGATAGTGGTGGTATTGTGTCGGGATTGAGATAGACATGGGCTTTGATAGGTAAGACCTCAAATTAAATATATGTATGGTGACATAAATCCACAGCGTGAGGACATACACGCGCTAGTTCCTGTTAAGGAAAAACAAGTTTTTAATAGCTTGTTAGGCAAGGCTATAGCCCTTTTTTGCCAAAAAAAAAGGGGGGGGGAGTTACTGATAAAACGCGTTTTCTGCAGGGGAGCAAGAGAAATTTCTCTTGCAAGAGAAATTTTTGCCTACTGTTCAATCATCCTGAGAAGATGCTTGCCCGACGGCAGAGGTTTCTTGTGGAGAAAAAGAAATTATAGAAAAGATAGAAGGGATGGAAGGAAGGAGGAAGGAAGAAATGCAATAAAAAAAGGAAGGAACCAGGCAACAAAGAAAATAAATGAAAATAATCAAGAGAAAAAATTCATATAAATAACAATGTAAAAAGGATTACTAAATTAACAAATAAGGTCAAAAATCTCTCTCTCTCTCTCTCCACTTTATGGTACTTATGGCACTTCTCTCTCTCTCTCTCTCTCTCTCTCATCATAACCATTCAATAAAACTACTTACTACTCTATACTACTAAACCACCACTACAACAGTCAGTTCGTTACACAAGTTGTTTCGTTTACACCAGTAGATTCGTACACCAAAAAGGGTTTCATAGTTCTATAGGAAACCATAGGTCGTTTCGTACACTCAGCTCAAGAGTTGAACTTGACTACTATTTACGAAACGACACCAAGTATGTACGAAAAAAATTATGAATCAGTGTACGAAGCAACATAACAAACTGGGTACCAACCAACTGTGTACGAAACTCCTTATACGTAGTTCACACCTATAAACACCATTTCGTACAAAGAACGAGTGCCAGATTCATCACAAAACACAATTAAGAATTATGCCAGGAAAAACGCACTCTGGTGATATTTTTGTAATGTGGTCATTTATAGCCCTACCATGACACAGAGAAGACACAAATGACACACTCTCTCCAGATAGCACTTCTAATTTCCTGAAATCATGGATGTCGAAATTAAGTATTAACGCACCACACGTCTGTACAGCGATTAAAAAAACGTTGTATACGGCCTCATTAGCGGTGGTCGCCAATAACGAAAATTTTAGCGAAATTTGGTCCCAGAGTAATATAATACCAAAAAAATGGTTACAGGAGTTTCGTACACAAGTGTGTTCGTACGCAGGTTTTGTTAGTTGTTTCGTACTACTGATTTTTGAGTTTTTTCGTACATACATGGTGTCGTTTCGACTCTAGTAGTCAAGGCAACTCCTGAGCCTGAGTTGTACGAAACGACTATGGTTTCATATAGACTACGAAACAACTTTTTGGTGTACGAAAAGCTACTACTATAGATAAAACTAAAGTCGCCAGGACAACGTTTCCTTTTTCGCTGTACAGACGTTGTGGTGGCGTACTACTTAAATTTCTACATCCAGATTAGGAAAGTTAGATAGGGGCTATCTGGAGAGTCTGTGTCATTTTGTGTCTTCATCCGTGTCATAGTAGTAGGGTATAAATGAACAAATGACAAAAATATCACCCGAGTGGGGAACCTACACTAAGATCGCCAGCTAGTGTTTATGTTCTGAAGTTTCCTCCCACCATTGTCTTCGCCCCCCCCCCCCCCCCCCCCCCCCCCTGAAAACAAAAACGAGTTGTGAAATTGTAAACGTCTAACTGGGTAGTAAAAGCATAAAAACAAATGTGAAACAAGAAGGTAGATTATACAGTCATGATATTAAACGACTGTGTATCATCTTCAGTGGCACGGACACAGCAGTTAGTGAGGCAATCATTGTATATTTGGCGACACAATTGGGAGTGTGGTTTCTGTTCACCTTAATAAGATTCTAAGAACATTCTCCCATGAACTTCCATCACAAATCACTACTTATGGAGATATAAGATGTTTTAATAGGAAGGAGGATAGGAGATATGACAATTAAACTAACCTAACACCACTTTTAGATCACTAACGCTAACCTAATCTAACCTAACCTACCTATTCTGCTTGTAACCTCCTAACTAAAGCCAAAATGTGAATTAAGAGTGTCCGCGGCAAGGGAAGAAAACAGAGGTTATGCAGGTCACAAGAGGAAGAAGAGTGTGCGGACGTAAACACTGGTCTCTCGCCTCCTATAAAACAACATGTCATTATCTCCAAAAGTAATGATTTGCGACGGAAGGCTCATTGAGAGAATGTCCCTAGAATCCCAAATAGGTAAACAGAAAACCTCAATCCCAATTGTTTTGTGTGTGTGTGTGTGTGTGTCTATCTGTGGTGTGTGTGTGTGTGTGTAATATTCTGTGTGTGTGTGTGTGTGTGTATTCATCTAGTTGTATTTTACAGGGCCTGAGCAGCGCTCGTATGGCCCCGTCCCAATATCAACATTTATTTTATCAATTCATCCTTAGTGCTTAGCCTGATATTCCTAGTCATTTCCATGCAAATGATGAGGTAAGCGGGGACGCAGTCGAGTAATGGCATACATTATTGAAGGATACAATATGCTGATTGGCATGCTACCGCCCATGCGATGGATGCCTTCACAATAAAACAAAAAAGTATTCACCTGATACTAGTTTTTGTTCTTATGCTACATTTGATTTAAATAGCCTCCAAAAATATTATCAGACTTTAATTGAAGTCTTGAGCGTTCGTTATGGATGTTTATCGTTGATAGAAGACCGCGTGATACCGTGGAATTCTTCAAGCCAAGCGGCGCACCGCGTGGAGTAGATTTGCGTAAAACTGTACTCAGCTTATATCGTCCCACATTTATGCCTCACATATAAACTAGTGTGAAATGATTAGATTATAACGTGGATTTTTTGCTAGCAGGAAGTAGGTGAAGCGTCTTATCTCAGAAATATAGCCGTGCATCTGGGAAATATACTAGCCACCTTCCTGACATTTCTACCTGTATGTTAACATCGTGATTGATGATTATGTAGCCTGGTATTCAGGCTCAGGTGCTTAGGTTATATGATATGTAATTGCAAGGTCACCGTGTATTCCTAGTTAATGGGTTGTAGCCACCAAATAATTAGAACAAAGGTGGTATTATTTACACTAGGACCGAAATCGCTACACCAATGGGAGTTTGGTTCTGTTTAAACTTATTGGATTCTAGGAAACATCTCTCTTATGAGCTTTCTCGCAAATTAATTACTTTTGGAGATATGACTTGTTGAGGGGACAGACGAGGAAAAGGTTTAACATCAGCCTCACTCTTCTTCCCTCTTGTGACTGCATCGCTCGATTCTTCCCTTGGCCGTGGACACTTTTAAGAGGATTGGGCTTTAGTTGGAGGTTAAAAACGTGGGGGATGGTTAGGTTAGTGAGTCAAAAGGTGGGGTTAGGTTAGGTTAGTGAGTCAAAAGTGGGGTTAGGTGAGGTTAGTGAGTCAAAGGTGGGGTTAGGTCGTTAGTGAGTCAAAGGGGGGGTTAGGTTAGGTAGTGAGTCAAAAGGTGGGGTTAGGTAGGCCAGGTTAGTGAGTAAAAAAGGTGGGGTTAGGTTAGGGGCTAGGTTAGGGTCGTGAGTCAAAAGGTGCGGGTTAGGTAGGTTAGGAGTCAAAAGGTGGGTAGGCTAGGTAGTGAGTCAAAAGGTGGGGTTAGGTTAGGCCAGGTTAGTGAGTCAAAAGGTGGGGTTAAAGTTAGGGATAGGTTAGGTTAGTGATGTCAAAAGGTGGGGTTAGGTTAGGAAGGTAGTGGAGTCAAAAGGTGGGGTTAGTTAGGCCAGGTTAGGAGTCAAAAGGGGGGTAAGGTAGGCTAGGTTCGGTTAGTGAAGTCAAAAGGTGGGTTCGGTAGGCCAGGTTAGTGAGTCAAAGGTGGGTTAAGTTAGGCTAGGGTTAGGTTCAGTGAGTCAAAAGGTGGGGTTAGGTTAGGTTAGGTTAGTGAAGTCAAAGGGGGGTTAGGTTAGTTTGATTTCATATATCATATGTACACGCCTTCCTATTAAAAAAATCTTATATAATATAAATCTTACAAGTGTTCACATGGCGGGACTTCTAATTTTCAGCGATAGTTCTAGTTCTTGATCTTGATATTATAGTACTCAGTATAAAACATTTTAATAAGCTTTTACCGGTGTTCTGCCTTCAGTGATTAACCTATCAGAATAACTTGATCGGTTAGGCTAGGTTAGCGTAAGTAATGTCCATGTTAGGTTAGTAAAAACTAGTGGGGGAGATTCAGTTAAGTCGGATATCGTAACCAATTCTCAAAAACACAGTTCAGATTGTTCCAAAATACATCAAAGCTGCCAGAAAAAATATAGAATTAGGAATAAAACGGAAAAACTAACCTAATCTAACATGGGAGGAACCATGACCCAAAGGACCCTCCTTTAATTAAAACCAACCTAACCAACCTTAAAAACCTCAGGCTTCCCAGTGATGGAACTTATTTGACTATTACCATACCCTTATTGTGAGGACTCTTAAATCAAAACTCTTCAAAGCAACCATGTCTTGCTTCTGTCATGGGGGTAAAATAATAACTAGTGATTACCAAAGAAAAAACAAAGGTCAGATTCTTCAAAACACATCAAAAATCTATGGATTATCGGAAAAAAGGAGAGGGTCACAAAAAGGAATCTTCAGCCTTGGCCAGGTTTATGGCATTGTACTATAGTCTACCGGATTTCTCGTTCCATCGGCGAGAAATCCTACATTTCACTCCGTCAAGTATACTTTTTCTAGGACTACTAGGGACAGGATACATATCAGTATCATTCTAGTAAGTTTGCCATATTCCCCATCTCCCGAAAACCAAGCTTAGGAACCTGAGGGAATGCAGGATATTTGACCTTGGTACAAAATTAGGAATCGCAACCAGGTTTTGAGTTAGGGTTGTAAAGATTCACCTAAGATCTAGGGTAATGGATTGTATTTCTTCAAGTCCAGAGACGTGTAAACCTTACGATCCTCACAAACCTAATGATGACCGGAGTGTCGAGAACACCCACCCACCCTCGTAGGAGTAGGTCAGAATTTGTCCTGTTCACCGGAGGGGTTGAGGGGGGAGGGAGCCCCCACTAGTAGGTTAGGTTAAATTTGATAAGGTTAGGAGGTAAGGTTAGATTACTGGAGGTTGAGGGAGCCGGAGCCCTCGCTAGGTTAGGTTAGGTTAGGTTAAATCCGCTAGGTTAGGTTAAATTTGATAAGGTTAGGTTAGGTTAGATTACTGGGGGTCAAAGGGAGCGGAGCCCTCGCTAGGTTAGGTTAGGTTAAATCGCTAGGAGGTTGGGTTACATTTGGTTCTAAAAAAATCCCTAGATCCAGGGGGGGAAATCTAGATTTAGGAAATTAACCGAGAGTCTAGGGATTATAACCTAGATATAGGGTATTCGAATCTAAACCTCAAAAAAATAATTTGTTCCAGCGTATTCTTTGTTCTGCACCCAAAAGTGTACCACGCATATATCTATAAAAATTTTACCTGTGCTTCTGTATAGCTAACCTGACCGTAACCTAACCTAACTCAATAATGACATAAATTACAACTTGGGGGGTTAGATGGGGCGGTATAAGGAAAATATATTAATTCCCCTATAAACAAGAGCTAATATTTATTCAAAATACATCAAACTAAATAGAAAATAATGTCTTCGAAAAATGTGGTGGAGCAATATAAAAAATCCTTTTATTCTGCTTTGCAAACTATTACAGTGAACTGGTGGCAAAATTTCCCCGCCGCGATTGTTTGGTATTATTCTAGTGCTTGCCAACTTCCCTCTCTCCCCCAAAACAAGCTTGGGGGAATGCGGGTATTTGGCTGAGGAGATATAATGGGACGAGAACTGCGCGATCGCTACCTGCCGTTATTCATAGTTAAGTTTTCTGTCTTTTTTTTCAGTATATGTCCCGTATCAATTCCCTTCCGCGTAACCTTTAAAATTATATACACATCAAGAAATTTATAGTTGTCTAATAAACACATACAGACACCACCCTCCCATCTGGAGGCTCCCACCCTTTAGGAGGTTAGGTTAAGGCGTCAGTTAGGTTAAAAAATAGTCCGTGTCCTAAGAAAAGACGCGTAAGTCCTCGTCCATTTTTACAATCTGGGGTACAAAATATATGTCGCCACCACAGTTTTTGATTTAGGATAGCGTAAAAAACTTCCCTAGATCTAGTGACAAATTGATTGGAATTTTTTAAAGTCCAGGAGACGTGGGGAACCTTACGCTCCTCACAAACGAATGATGATCAGTGTAGAAACCACCCCCCACCCTCCCACTAAGAGGTAGGGTTAAACTTTTATTAGGTTACCGGGGGGTCGAGTTGGGCGGTAGTCCCCCCCTGTTAGAGGGTTAGGTGAGATTATCGGGTGATATCGCTAGGAAGGTAGGTTAGATTATTGGGGGGTCTAAGGGGCAGAGCCCCACCGCTGGGAAGTTAGATTTAATTTGCTTGGTTAAGTAATTACCGGGGGTCGAGGGGGCAGCAGCCCTCCGCTTGAAGTTAGGTTAAATTAGTTGGGTAAATTTCCCTAGCCCAAAGGAATTTCTGGCTCTCCTACATAACTCCTAAATCTAAATTGTAAATTTTCCGCAAGTGTCGAGCATCATTTTGCTCCCCACCCGAGAACCACGACATTCCCACAGGTCACCAAGGCTTGGGGAAAGGGGGAAGAGTATGGGCAAACGCTAGAAAATTATAACCCGTTGTGTGATTCATAGAAGCCGTACGCTGGGGACCGGAAGATGTATTTTAACAAAAACAGGTGTGGCGGGTTTACATATTGAGCAGTGTTACAATGCCAGCGGTTGTACAGGCACATACCAAATACATGTATATGTAAGGGGGCCCCCCAGGCGATATGTCTATGTAAGGGCTAGGGATATGTATATGAAGGGGAGGAGAATGTAATGATTCATAATACATATAATAATGCAATCAAAGGTATAGAGCGTTTGGTTTGATAGAAGGAAAAGTATCCTTCTCACAAAAATCCCTGTCATGTAGTATCATTTGTACCGCTGCTCTGAGCGGAGCGTGTTAATTTCAGCTTGCCACCCACGGTTGATACATTATGATTTAAAATATATCCGATACAAAACAGTGAGACCCGCAAATACTACAGATTATATTCGTATATATGTAATTTAGCATCCTTGTATAGTAATAGCGGCGGTTAAAGAGTACTAATTATTGTAATACTTTCCTCTGCCATGTGCAGTTCCGCATGGTTTTGTAAATCTTGCCGCAGGCCTGCCCATACATTTAAGCTCCGCCCCTTCTCCCATGACTAGGGAATACCCTCATGGTATCTGGGTAATACAAACACCGGACGGAACCGATGGACCGATCGGAGCAGTAAACAGTAAATTCATATCAGAGATATAAATGACCATTAATCATTTTAAGGCATGGGGACAGTTTTGTGGGGTCAATGCCCCAATTAATTATGTGGCAGCGGAAAATAGAGGACCTGCTCACTCCTAGTTGGTCAGTTGGTAATGCTATCCCTACTCTTGACACGTCTTGTGTCTTGAGGCCTGGTACAACAGTTGGTAAATTGCATTCACTACTCTTGACACTCTGTGTGATCTTGAGTCCTGGTACAACAGTTGGTAATACATCCCTACTCTTGACACTCTGTGTGATCTGAGTCTTGGGTTACAACAGTTGGTAATTGCTATCACTATCTTGACACCCGGTGTGATCGGAGTCCTGGTTACAACAGTCCATACAGTTTCAAGATCAATGAATTTAATGCAATTTTAGTTCACAAAACACATAGGTTAGCGGGAAAATAGAGATCTTCTCAAACCCCAGTGATCACATGGTAATTGCTACCCTACTCTGACAGCTTGCTGTTCTCTAGTTCAGCGTCTCCAGCGAAACTTCAATACAGCTTCGCACGTGTGACACCTGGCGAATGGTTTGGGAACAATTGAGAAACTGAATGAGGTTTGAAGCCGAGTGAATCTGAGAGATCGCTGTTAAAAAATAAAATCCCGTGTGTTTTGGGGGTGGTTGGTGGTTACACAGTTATTCTTCTAATATCGATATTTGATAAACTATGATAAGATAACTAGGATACAAACTACGACTACTGTCATGTATATATCCTCTTTTTAGGACGCTATTAAAAAAACCCCTTTGGCCCTATTCGCCCCCTATGATCTGTTGGGTTTTTTTTTAAGGCTCAGATCCGTGTGGGTGTTTTTATGACGGTGGTAATGATGATCGCAATTGCGACGGTAGTATTACATGTGGTCAAATCATTGCGATAGACTAGGAATATGAGCCTTGTGTTGGGAAGCCACCACACGGGAGGCGGTCACAAACCCCGGCTAACACCCGGTACCCATTCATGCTGGGTGGACAGGGGCTCGGGTTTAAGGAAACAACCCATATGTTTCCATCCGCCCGGGGATCGAACCCGGGGACTTCTCTGGTTGGTGAACGAGCGTGCTCCCCTACCAAAGGAGTTACCGTGTATGTGTGTATGGGTGTGTGTGGTCTGTATGTGTGTGTATGTGTGTGTGTGTGTGTGTGTGGTGTCTGTATATGGTGTGTGTGTGTTGTATCACCTGTAGTCTCTGATCCGTCGTGTGTGCTCGATGTGATGAGTTCTAAGCTCATGTGTCATGCGTTGGACAGCATAGCACACTAGACACACATACACAAGCGAAGCTATACAGTCACAAGCCATGTCACACACTACATGTCATCAGCTGACACACATAGTCGTACGACAGAGCACACACAGCACACCACACACTGTGTTCCACAGTGTCCCGGAAGACCCACATCCCGTCGCCCACCCACACCCCTCTTCCCTCCCCCCCCTCCCCCCCTCGTGAGCTCCTGTCGCTGTATGCCTGCTGCCTCACTGCCATCGCCGCTGCTGCTGTGTGTGTGTCAGTGTGTTGTTTGGGACCGGAAGGGAGAGAGTATGGGCAAAACGCCTACCGTAGAAATTCGACCGAAAACAACTTGTGTACGAATGACTCCACACTTCTGGTCCTAGCGTAAAAATAAATAGCAATAAAAAAATTACAAAAAAAGAAAAAAATTAGTCACAAAAAGTCAATAAGGACAATTTCCGGGTAAAATTATAGTGTTTGCCATACTCCCCCCTTCCCCCAAAACAAGCTTGGGGGACCTGGGGAATGCGGGGTTTTTGGGTGGGGAACCCAAATAAATGCGTCGGAAAAAACCCGTTAATTTTGATGTTATTTATACCCTAGTTTCTAGGGTAAATTTTCTCAAGATCTTAGGGTAATTTGCTTAACCAAATTAACCTAACTAGGGGAAGGCTTAAACCCACCGATAAGCGAACCTAACCAAATCAAATCTAACCTAACCTAACATAACCTAACCAAAATCAATCAAACCTAACCAAATTTAACCGTACCTACCCAAAAAACCTATCCTAACCAAGCCAAATCTAACATGACCTAAACAATCTAGCCTAACCTCCTAGCCCCTCCAAACCCCAACCTCGTTGGGGGGTTCTCGACACTTCGGTCATCATTCTGTTGAGGATCGGTTCAGGTCACACGTCTCTGACTCAGAAGAAAATCCAAAGATTTCCCTAGATCTAGGGAATTTTTACAACACACCCTAACTCAAAAAACTATGTGGTTGTCGCCCATATTTTGTCCCCAGCCAAATATCCCGCATTGCCCCAGGGTCCATGCTCGTTTGGGGTCAAGGGGGAGTATGCAAACACTAGAATTATACCTAAATTTCCTCACACCCATCACCAAAATTCACAAAACCTCCCAAAATCCCACAAAAAACCCGATTAATTCCCACAGAAACCACCCAAAACACACCGAAATATGGAGCTACAAACACGTTTTTACATATACCCTTAATAGACCCTTATTAAAGGTGACACAAGGTTAACTACGCGCTATTATAAAGGTGGGGGAAGTGTCTATGATAGTACTAAACTCTTAGGTATTGTGGTGTCTTCGATTGAATAACTACGTCGTCATCGGTCCGAATTGTAACTATTGGCCACGTCCATCGTTGGGGTCGGCCATCTTGGGGCTGTGGGAAGGCGCGAGCACGAGCAACGAGTTGCGACTTTCTCTCGTCTCGCTGTCTGTCTGTCTCTCTTTCTGTCGGTACTCTCCTCTGTCTGTTCTTCTCCGCTCTCTTTTTCGTCTGTGGTCTTTCTATTTCTCTTTTTCTTTCTGTCTTGTCTTCTCTCTCGAACTCTTGTCTGTCGGTTCTGTATGTCTCTGTCTGTCCTCTCTCTCTCTGTCTGTCTGTCTGTCTCTCCTCTCTGTCTGTCTGTCTCTTTCTCTCTCTGTCTGTCTGTAGTCTCTCTCGTCTGTCTGTCTAGTCTCTTTCTCTCTCTGTCTTGTCTGTATGTCTCTCTCTGTCTGTCTGTCTGTATCACTCTCGATCTGTCGGTCGTCTGTCATTCCATCTCTGGTCTGTCTGTCTGTCTCTCCCTCTCTGTGGTTCACCTCGCGCCCGATGGGAGGCGGACCTCTTTCCCGTCCTACTCCTCTCTCCGCTTGTTTGTCGTGTGTGTGTTGGCGTTTTACTCACACCATTGGCCACTGCGAAGAGGCGCCGCGAGGACCTGACGACACGGCGTCACCCTCGTCCGCGGGAGCGCTTCAGGGTGACGAGGCCTCCTCTCACAGCAGAGTGGTGCCACGTTTGGAGCAAACTATCCCGGTTTGGAGGATCGTCCCGCATGACACTTTCCCGGCCCTATCAAGCTGTTCGGGGGTTAGAGAGCGAGCTCCGGACTCCCCTCAAGTTGATGTCTCCGCCTTCCGGGTGAGTTCCTTCCCGGGGGCGTATAGGGGACGCTGCCGCCCCCCTCCAGCAAGTAAGAGGATGGCCAACCACGGGGCATTGTATGTGGCACCGGAGGGAAAACAGCAGGAGAGGTGTCCTCGTTGGATTACCCCACTGGCCTCCTCTGGGACCCTGTATTGGAAGCAATCCGACTCGTCGAGACGGCGGTTGCGGTGCCATACAACGCGGGCCTTAAGGCGGCACTCCTCGATCCGGCAGGTTCAGCTGCGGCTGCAGGGGCCGTCCCGCCGCCCTGGACCTTGGCTGTTCGGGACTTTCACGGTGCGCAGGTTTCATCCCGGAACCCGTTCCGTGTTACCGATGCCAGGTGTTTGGGCACTAACCAGCGCCAGTGGCAGCGGCGGCAGGAGCTGTGGGTGGTTGGCAGTGGGGAGCACGCTTCACGGGACTGGTCGCCGCCGTACGCGGAGGGTGGGGAGCGGACTTGGCTCGGTTGCCCCAACGCGTGCCAGGCATCACGCCTTGTGAATCCGCGCTGCCCTGCCCGCTCCGGCCAGATTCCTGGGTCCACGTACCCGCTAGTGCAGTGGAAGGGGGATCCCTTGCTTCCACCCTGTCTGCACCCCCAGCCCCCCGCTCCACGGATTGAAGAAGCCGCCGAGACACGACGGCCCGCCGAAGGAGGAGGAAGAAGAGTGCCACGGCGTGTCACTCTGTTGTCCCGTGGGGAGATATGGACGTGGACGCCCAGGCCCCCGTGTTGTCGTCCGGACCGGTAACCTTTGGAAGGTAGCGGCCATTGGCGGGGTGTTTGTCCCACATGCAGCCTGCTGTGGGCACCCCGCCATGACGCCGCCACCAATGCAGCCCGCCTCCCTCTCTGGTCGAAAATGGGACGCAGATGACTGGCCAGCACTATACTTTTAAGTTGAACGCCCTACTCGCAGGCTTGGGTCTGTACAAGGTCCGGAGTCAGCCAGGAGGGTGCGGCGGTTCGCTCCCAATTCTCGCACCCGCCTGCCTTTCGACGTGCAGCAGGCGCTGCTGTGCGGGCCGTGAGCCTGACGTGCGCCTGCCCACTGAGAGGACGATTGCCATGCCGGTCTTTCCGTCACCACCGTGGAGAGAAGTACTTGGGTGAGCTACGAGCCCACCGCCGGGAAGCAATGACTGCTTAGTTTGTACATTCATTGCATGTATTTATTTCCATTATTATTGCTCATTATTGTACTTGTCTGCCTGCCGCCTGTTGGGCGTAATAAATTAATTCAACAAAATCCCTCTCTGTCTGTCTGTCTGTCTCTCTGTCTGTCTGTCTCTCGATCTCCTGTCTGTCAGTCTGTCTGTCTATTTCTCTCTTTTTCTTTCTGTATGTCTGTCTGCCTGTCTCTTTCTCTCTCCCCGTTCTATTTTCTTCTCTCGTCGGTCTGTCTCTCTCGGTATGTCTGTCTGTTTTGTCTGTCTTATTTTCTCTCTACCTCAACCTTGTGTAAATCCAACAATAAACCATTCAATTCAATTTCAATCATTCAAGTATCGGTCCTGTATGTCGTCTATTCCTACCCACGCTCCTCTCTGATCTCTGTCTGTTCTGTCTCTGCCTGTCTGTCTTAATTATTTCTCTCCCCCTGTCTGTCTGTCTGTCTAATACTTGAATACCTGTAGGGATTGGATCATATTAGGTAAAAGGTAAATGGGGCATCGCGTGGAATCGGTGCTCATGCCGTGGCATCAGCCCTTGAGCCTGTAGTACCCCGGGACACTATGGCGTGTGTGAAATCCGGTTACCCAACAGTTATAACTTCCCCAGGTTTCCCAGGTACCCATTTATCCACCAGCCAGAGAGGAAGGATGATCAGCTGATTGGTCTGCACGCCGGACTGCCATGGCCGGGATTCGAACCAGGACCCGCAGATTCGTAGGTAGGCACGCTATAGCCACTACACCTCATGTCATGGTCGAAAACTAACATGTCCCCCAAAATAATTTTATCATCGCTAAATCTCTTTAACACACACACACCACACGAAACATCAGTGTGAATAACAATAACAAGTCATTCAGACATAAGGAAAGGCACAAGAGGCCGTGAGACCTACGTACGTGGTAGTTCTTGTTACTTAACGAAAAACATGAAATGTCAGCCGTGTCTGTAGGGAAAATTGCCTCCGAGCTACAAATCCTGATTATTAAGAAAAACTCTTCACCAATAAGGAAACACACGAATACATTATAAGCGTCTACATATATCAAGGCCATTGTGAACCCTGAATATCTGTTATCTTATCCTTAATAAAAACCTTATACAAATACTACAAAACAGCGCCATGTTCTGTTTGGTCAAATTATCTCGATCATACAATAACATTGATTTAATAAGGGAAACTCGTAACCAATAAGGAACACACGAATACTATATAGCTTCACATATATTAAGGCCATTGTGAAAACCCTGAAAATCTGTTATTTATCTTTTAATCTTGATATAAATACTACAAAAACACCGGCCATGTTTGTTGGTCAAATTATCTGATCATACAAAACATGATTTAATAAGGAAACTCGTAACCAATAAGGAACACACGAATACTATATAGCTTTACAATATATTCAAGGCCATTGTGAAACCGCATAGCGTTGAGGTATTCTTTAATTTTCATATAATTTACCGTTTTACGTGATGGCCAGAACCAGACCCATATTTAAGCCTGGCCACAGCTTATTTAGATCAGAATTTTGGGGTTTTGGTGTTCGTGTGATCAAAGGGCTTTTAGTCATGAATATGGGCGTCAATGGGTTTTGGAAGTGGTTAAGCTGTATAAACGCTAAAAGGGAATAAGCGTAGGAATTATTAAAAGTTAGATCAAACCCTTGAAATTTAAAAGAAAATTAATCGCAGATACATATTGTGGTACATTTAAAAATGAAAAACTATCTATTTAGTCTTTTTTTATGGTAGCAGGTCTTTGTAATGCTTTATAATTGTATATTTTGTTTTTTGTTCATGGGGGGGGGATGTTACTGCAGTGTGGGGGAAGGTGTATCGCGGTTTTAGTGTTTTTTTTCTACCCCCCAAATCTAGTTTTTTAAAACTATTTTTTGGATAAAAGTGACGATAAAATTCAGAAACATTAATTATAGCGTTTTAGTGCCAAATATGGGGAAAGAAAAGATAATGAAAAACTTGACCCCCCTATCTAATTTAACACAAATATCATAATTTTAAGTGATTTTTAATCCAATTTTTAAAAAAAAAACGAAATAGTAATTTTGGAACCCTTTAAATTTTATCCAGTTAATCTTAAAAAACCGTTTGATTACAAATTGAGGGTTCTCTTTTCTGTGCTAATCCGCGTGTGGTTTCAATCCTCTGCATCCCCCTTGAGCCTTGAGGGGAGATGACGTCACCTCGGCGCTGGTGGTGATGGGGGGACGAGGGAGGGCGTGACAAGGCTGGCTAAAGGGTAAATGGGGAGTTTTCAAAAGGGAAACCACCAGGCCCCCGCGCATCTCACTCCTCAGCCTTTCAGGTGAAGATCTATCATTTACCGTAAATTCCCTGACTTTTTTTGGGAATACAAAAAACCCTTCAAAAAAAAACTGAAACAGTTTTTTAAAAAAAAATGAGTTACATTTTTTTTGTCTGCACTTGGTGAAAAAAATGGGGAAAAAACAATTGAAAATTGAAAAATCAATCTTTAAAAAATCTCTTTCATAAAAAAAGCAAGTTAAGCAGAATGAGGCTTCAGGAAATATCTATTGATGAAGCATTTACTGAAATGTTTGGGTGTGTTTTGCTGTCTTGCGAGAACATTTTAACCAAAAAAAAGAGTGTGGGCTTGCTCTCCACAGAAAACCCTCCCGGCAGGATCTGTTTTCATCACTTCCTGTAGACACCACAGGGTAGGAACTCAGCACAGCGCCCCGCTCCTTACTCACAGCTCATATCTTGAACTCCTAACTCCTAAACCAAAAAAACTGTATCCTAATTTTATCCCCCGTTTATCTCATCACACTCTCACCCTCCTGGAATATTGTGGCATCCGCCCCCAAATACCGTTTTCCCACATAAAGGAGATTTTCGTCTTTCGAGACGGAAATAGTAAAAAAACCCCCCTTCAATATCTTCCTCCGGACTGTTCGTTGAGGTCCCCAAGCACAAAAATTACTTCTTGGTTAAATGCTGTGCAAGAGAGCAATACCCCCAAAAACGTATCAGGAATCTTCAAAAAAAGTAAAATTTTTCCCTAACCCTCTTCTGCTTTGAATTGTTTTTTTTTATAAAAAAGACGTTTTTTAAAGATGAGTTTTTAAAATATTCATGTTTTCCCAATTTTTCACCGTGGACAAAAAAAATGAAAACTACATTTTTTATTAAGAATTTTTCAGTTTGTTGTTTAAAGGGGTAATTTCTGTGTCCCAACGAATAAGAGAATTTGGGTAAAGTAGACATTCACCCTGAAAGTGTGAGGATGTGAACGAGAACAGGCTTGAGCGGAGCTATTAAAAACTCCCCAAGATGTTAGAGGGTGACATAAAGTTTAATAAGGTTATAAAGGGTGACTTGGGTTTAAAATAAAAAGGCTTGAAGCAATCCCTCTTGTACTTCTTTTTTTCTTATGTTTTTATACTGAAAAATTGAATGGTTAAAAGGGAAATGGTTGATAAGTTAATGGTTTTGATAAGTTAATTTTTGATAAATTTTTTAATGGTTTGATAATTTAAGGGTTGAAAAGTTAATGGTTGAAAAGGGTAATGGTTGAAAAGTAATGGTTGAAAAGTTAATGGTTGAAAATTTTAAGGGTTTGATGGGGAATGGTTGTAATTTTAAAGGGTTGATAATTTAATGGGTTGATAAGTTAATGGTTTGATAAGTTAAGGGTTTGGGAAAGGAATGGTTAAAAAAGGGTTTTTTAAAGGGAAAAAAGGTTTAAATTCAAGGTTTATAGGGAATAAAGGAAAATAATAAATTTTAATAAAAAGTTTGAAATACTCTGATTTTATAGTTTTAAAATACTTTTTGAAAGATTTTGAAATAGACTTTTGAAATTTTTTTTGAAATATTTTTTTTGAAATAGATTTTTAAAAATACTTTTTTGGAATAAAACATTTTTTTGGTATTTTTTTTTTAAATAGTTTTTTTTTGGAAAGACTTGAAAGACTTTTTTTTTAAAAATTTTTTGATTTTGAAATGACATTTTGAAAATTTTTTTTGAAATATTTTTTTGAAAGACTTGAAATAGCTTTTTTTAAATACTTTTTTTTAAATACTTTTTTGACTTTTTTTAAAAGCTTTTATGAAAACTTTTTGACTTATTTTAAAAAGCTTTTTTTAAATATTTTTTTAAAATATTTTTTTAAAGCTTATTGAAATAGATGAAATTTTTTTTTAAAATATTTTTTTTAAATAGACTTTTTGAAATACCCATACAAAACTTCAATTAAAAAAATCAGCCTGCTTTTTTAGCCGACGAAACCATACGTGAATTATCCCGGTCGTCCCCGTCATCTATTTGTCCTATCCTTTCCCGTAAGGGATGTGTTTTTTAAATTGCCCCTTTTTTTAAAATTTACGTTTAAAGTATTAGGGCATCCCATTTAAAAAACGTTTTTATTGGTATTAAAAAAAAGAGCTCCTACCTTTAGAAAAACCGAAAAAAGACCCCTTTTTAAACCCCGGGGGCCCAAGGGGAGACGGGGCCCGAAAAAACCGCCGCACGTGCGCACGTGCGCGCCCCCCCCCTGGGGGTTTTGCCCCTTTTGTGACATTGTTTAGGTGTGTGGCCCTCAAACCACACAAAAAAATTTAAAAACCCTTAGTGGGTTCAGCCTTTTTCTAAACTTTTTAGAAAGGGGAAAACTTTTGTCTGAAAACCCCCTCACGCGGCACGCCGCCCTTTGCCGACCCCCCCTCAGTAGCCAAAAACATGTCAATTTAAATTTGGGAAATTGATGGGGGGCTATCCAATGGGGGAAAAAACCCCCCTTGCCAATGGGAAAAGGGGGGGGGAAATTTAAAAAGGATTTTTAAGCCCCTGAAAAAAGCTTTTGGGACGGTGGGTTTGGGGTCGGGGGGGCTCGAAAAACTATGGTCTTAAATGGGGCCAGCCCACTTACCGCACACAAAATGTCCCCCCGGGCCAAAATTATTAGGGAATTTATAGCTCACTACTTTTTTGTATTTTCCACTAAAGGGAGGGATACACAGTAGTTTTATCCAAAATTAAGGACGCCTTAATCGGGGGGAAAGGACGAGCGGGGGCCCCCCGTAAAAACCCGAATAGTTAAGGGGAAAAATTTTTTTCTGTGGGGCGCAAACAGGGTTTGGGAAAGGGGGGGGCTTTTAAGGGGGGGGAAGACCGCTTGGGGCCCAATGGGAAAAAGGGGGGAATTTCCCAAAGTTTAAAAGTTTCCTGAAAAGCTTTAAAGGGGCCCGGTTTGGGGGGTTTGGGGGTCGGGGTGGGTTTCCCCTAGATGGGGGGAAAAAAAAAAAAAAAATCCCGAAACCTGGGGACTCGAGCGTTTTTCGCGCTGCTCGTAATTATTTTACACCCACACACATGTCTTCAGGGGCACAACGGGGGTTTTTGTAGTGATGGGGTTTGGGTCTACTATATTTTTTTTTTTCTTTTTTTAAAAGGGGAAAAGGGGTTTTTTTCAAATCACTATGTTGGGGGTGGGGTGGGGGAAACACAAATCTAAAGGGGAAAAAGTAAATTCGGGGAAAAACTCTAACCTACATCAATTTTCCCATTTGGGGTTTATTATTAAATTGTGACCCAATTTGTTATTGTATTTTACCCCCCCCAATCCCCCCCTTTTCCAATTTTTTCGGCCCAGGGCGGGCCTCTATTTTCCCCTCATCCCAGTTTTTTGTTTTTAATTTAACTTCAAAATATTTGGGGACAATCAAAAATTTTTTAAAAAATGGGTCCCCCTGGTCTGTTTTTGTCAGTGGGCCAAACAAAATGCCCCTTTTCAAGCCCCTGCATAAATAAAAAAGGGTACCTTTTCATATCCAAGCTCAAGGGGGGGCTAAAAAATTAAGGAAATTAAAAGTTTTCTTTTTAGGAAAAAAAATTTGAAGCCAAAAGGGGGGCTCATTGTAAAAGGTTTAGAAAAAATTATTTGATTTTTTTGACTTGAAATTGCAGTTTAACCAAATTTGTGGGGGGTGGGTAGGTTGTAAAGACCCCAAGCCCCCACTTAAATTTTTCCTGCAGCAGAGAAAATAAAAAAAATTCCTTAAAAGATCAAAGCCTACTCAGGGGGCCCGGAGGGGGAAGGGGGGGAAAGGGGAAAAGGGGACCATAAATAAAGTCCCCCCTGATTTGCCAAAAGCAAAAATGGGCCCAGGTGAAAAAACTTTTAGAGAGGAAAGGGGGGTGGGGGGGGAAAAAAAAAAAGGGCAAAAAAAGAAATCAGAAGGAAAAAGGGGGGGAAAATTTCTGCACCAGCGGGGGGGGGAAAGGCAGCCGGGGAGCATGGGGAAGAATTTTGGTCTGTTTGGTTTGATGAGGATCTGGAATTAGGGGAAAAATTTGGTGTTTTGAAGATGAGTTTTTTTCCCCAAAAAGTTTGAGTTTTCCCAAAAATTGACCCCAAAACCTTCGACAAAGGTACAAAAAAAACTATGTTTAAATTTTTTAAAAACATTCCCCTTTGGGCTAGTGTAAGATATGGCATGGGGCCCTTAAGGCCCCAAACTGCAGAAAATAGCAACGGGCCACTCTGTTTGGGAGGGCCAAAAATTATAAAAAGGAAGAACCAACCCGTAAAGTTTTTGGGATAAAAAAGGGAAAAAGGGTAAAAGGGGAGCAAAAAGGAGAATTGATGATGGGGCCCGGGGGAAAGAGTTTGAAAAAGAAGTATACGGGGGACGGGGGGGGCATCTCCTGCATCCTCTTTGATGGGGGGAATTCCCCTTAACCAAAGGGGTTATGAGGGAAAAAAGGCTGGGGGGAAAAGTGACCAATCTTTTCTGCAAAAATAAAGGAAAAGAACACTACAGTGCTGGTTTAAACCCGGGGGAGCACAAATTCCTGTTTTAAATTTTAACCCCAGGGGGAAAAAAGAAACCCAACCCCGAGGAGTCCCTGGGGGGGGGAAGTTCCCAAGGATTTTTTTGTTTTGGCATGAAAAAAAGGAGGGGGTTTTTGGAAAAAGGACCTTTTGGGCCATTGGAGGGGGGACTAAAAAAATTTTAAACACTGGTGTTAAAGGGCGGGAGTAATGGGGAAAAGCGGGGGAAGGCTGCCCTGGGGGGGAAAAAGCGGGGTTTCTCTTTGGGGGTTTGTGCCCCTTTCCCCACACGGGTTAAAATTTCCCCCCTTTTCCATTTGATTTTTGGGCCTTGATGGTTTACTTATCACCAAAAAAAAATGACCCCAATGGGGGATTCTTGTTTTCGGGCCGCAGATTTTTGGGATCAATCCAAACTTCCCCGTATCTCCTTTGGGCCCCCCCCTTCCACTGATCAAGCTCCCTAAAAAAAGGCTCTTTTCCCCAAGATCTTCAAGGGAATCAACACATGGTTATGGGGAATTTTGTCCGGGTGCAGTCAGGGATTTAAATTATGGGGAAAAAAAACCGGGAAAAAATCTCCCCTTTCAATGGGGAAAATTCATCTTTGGGAAATTTTTAATTACCCATTTTGGGTTAAAACGGGGGGGGGGGGAAAGTCAAATCCCTTTGGGAATTAAAGGGGGCCTAGGCACCCCCTTTTTAAACGGGGGACTGCCAAAAATCACAGGGGGGAAGGGGGGTGCTGGACATTTGGGGGAATCCCAAATGGGGAAAAATTCTGTTTGGTAGGGCCCACAGGGGAACCCTTTCCCTCCAAAAAAATTTGCTTTTGTTTCTGGGGGACGGGAAAGGGGGGGAATTTGGGGGGGGTGGGGGGGAAAACATCCAGGGGGAATGGGGAAAGTTTTGGGGGGACCCCGAAAAACCGGGGCAATTGAATTCCTTTGGTTAACCCAGAAGGCCCCTTTAAAATTGGGGGGAAAAGGTTTTCCGGGCCCTTATTGCCCCTAACAGCTTCAAAAGGAAAAAAAGGGAAAACCGAAAAAAAAGGCCAAAAAAAGGGGCTTCGTCAAACCCCCATGGAAGTGCCCCCCCAACGGGCCCTTGGGCCACACCCCAAAGAAATTGAGAGGGTTTTAAATAAGGGTTTACTGGGGTTTTTTCTGTTTTAAAGTCCTTTTCCCACAGGGGAAAAAGAGGGGGGAAAGGGTTTCGGGGCCCCTCAAAAAAACCACCGGGAAAGGCTGATGCCCAAAAAAAATTAGTAAAAAAGGGATTTTGTGCAACCTGAAAAAGTTAAAAAAAAGGTCGGGGGAAAAAATAATCTCGGGTAATTGTATTAAAGTAAATATCATCCCGATTGCCCCTTTTTAAAATAAATATTTTAAATTAAATTTGGGGCCTTTATCAATAGACTGTTTTTGCCTTTTTTCCCTTCTAATAGTTTTAAAAAAGGGGTTTGTTTAAAGGGTTTTAAAAAATTAAAAAATTAGAAAATCCCTAAATGTTTGGCAGGTAAAGAGATTTTTCTTCCCAAAAAAGAAAGCCCCAAAATTTGAATTCCTTTATAAAAAAATTTAAATCTTTTTGGGACCCCCCATAAAGGGGATTTTTTTCCCGATTCAGGGTTTCACCTAAGTATGACCCGCCCCCTTAAAATTTGTAGGGGATCCCAAAAATTTCCCGTAATATATAGGGTCCCTCGACATTAGTGGGTTGGTTTTAAGGGGAATGGCGACAAATTAGTTTTTATCAAAGGGTTATTTTTATTGATTTTGGGGGGCCCTGGGTTTTTGTGGGTTCCCCTTGGCGGGGCCCCAAAAAGGGTTTTTTAAACCAAAAATTGGTTTTTTTTTTGGGGGGGCCCGGGGGCGTTCCCCCCCGGGGGTTTTTTGTAGGGGAAGGGTAAAATTTAAAAAATCTTGATTTAAAAAAAGGGGGCTCAAAAAAAAGTCTTTTTTGAAAAAAAAAAAAAATTTTTTTTAAAAAAGACTATTTAAAAAAAAGGGTATTTAAAAAAGGTTTTTAAAAAAAAAAGTTTTTTAACCAAGGGGAAAAATTTGATTTGTTTTTTAGTAAATTTTTTAAATGACAATTTTAAACCCTTTTCCCCTCTTTTTTCCCCCGCCGTTGGGTCGTGACTTTAGGGATTTAAGGGAAAGGTAAATAAAAGGGCTTTTTGGGGGGCCCAAGAGAGATTTTTATGGGGGGAAATTAAAGCGGCATCAAAAAAAGGGTTTTCATTCAAGGGTTTTAAAAGGGAAAAAGGGTGATTTTAAATAAACTTGGGGGACTTTTTTAATCCCAATTTTAAAAATGGTTTTGTTTTTTTTTCGGTAGCCCTTTTTTTATGTTTATTTTTATTATTTTTGATTTTTTTGGGATGCCATTTTTATTATTCATTATTTAGGGGGGGATATTGGTTGACTTATATATATATATATTATTTATATTATATATTATAAATATATATATATTATAATAATATATATATATATTAAAATATAAAATATATATATATAATTTCTAAGCGATAGGGACTTATATTTCTTTAAACATTATTTTCATGTTTTATTCATATATTTTTATTATTTTTGCTTTTTTTTTTTTTTCCCCTGATCGAAAATTTATATTTTTGTTGTTTGGGGTTTGGGGGTCGATAAAAAATTAAAAATAAATTTTTAATAATTTTAAATTTTTTTTGCTTTTTCCCAAATTTATTTTACAAATAAGGGGTTTGCAAAAAAAAGCGGTAAAAAAAACTACAGGTTTGTTAAATTTCAAGTTTTCTCTAAAATACTGGGCTAACGGCCCCCCCGTACTACAAAGACAAGACATTAACAGTGACCCCTCACCCGAAGGAAGAAAAAGCCCAAAATTGGGGTAAGGTGTTTTTTTTGTATTACAAAGAACTAAGAAAGAAAATATAAGAAAGGAAAAAAAAAAAAAAGAATATAAAAGAAAAAAGAAAAAAACTATAAAAAAGAAAAAGAAAAAAAAAAAGGAAAAAAGAAAAAAAACCCATAAGAAGAAAGAAATAAAGAAAAAGAACTATTTAAAAGCAAAGGGGAAATATAAGAAAAAGAACTTAAAAAAGGGGAAAAAACTATAAAAAGAAAAAGAACTATAAGGAAAAAAGAACATAAGGAAAAAAAGAACTATAAAAGAAAGAAAAAAAAAGAGAAAAAGAAAAGAAATAAAGGGAAAAAAAAGAAAATATAAGAAAAAAGAAGGGGAAAAAAAAAGAACCCATAAGAAGGGAAAAAAAAGAAAAAAAAATTTTTAAGAAAGGGAAAAAAAGAAAAACCCCCCAAAAAGGGGGGGAAAAAAAAAAAAAAAAAGGGAAAAAAAAAAAAATCTAAAACTTTAAGGGAAAGAAAAGAAAAAAGAAAAAAATATGAAGGGAAAAAAGAAAAACTACAAAAGGGTTAAAAAAAAAAAAAAAAAAAAATTAAAAGTTTTAAAAAAAAAATTTGATTTGTAAGGGTTAAAAAAGGGGAAAAATTAAGTTTAAAAAGGGAAAATAAAAAAAGACCCCAAAATAAATTAAAAAAAACCTTTTTAAAACTTTTTGAAAAATGTTGGGGTTTTTCCCCCATTAAAAATATGGAAAAAAAATTTTAAAGAACTAGAAAAAATTTAAAATAAAGATATTACCTATAAATTAAAGAAAACTATAACCCTTTACTATTCTAGGGAAGGGTATTTAAAAAAAAACTATAATCAGTGGTACCTTTGGGCCCCTTTCCCAGGTTTTTTAAATTTGTTTCCTTAAAGAATGTTTTTAAGGGAGATTTTTAAAGTAAAAAGCCCAACAGTATGGGGGAAACGGGGGAGGGGGGTTCCCTTTGTCAGCCTGGGGGAAAGATTAAAAAGGGGAATCACTGCAGGGAATTACCCACCCCCACCCCGGGACCAAGTTGATTTGGGGGGGGTGGGGGACTTAGGGGCCCCGTTTTCCCTTTCAAAAAAACACGGGAAACCCCCAAAAAAACCAAAAAAAACGGGGCAATTTGGGGGGGGGAAAGGGGGAAACCCGGGATATGGGGATTAACCGGTTTTTTCCGGAAAAAAAGTAGGGAAAGGGGGAGCTGAATTTGAAAAGGAAAAGGGGCCTTTTTTTTACTTCTATAAGGGTGGTTTAAGGTTTGGGGTGGGGAAGGGAGGGTTTGGGGTTTTAAGGGGTTCCTTTAAGGTAGGCAGGGGAAAGGGATCACACGTGGAAGAGGGGGGTTTTAAAGCGAATAAATGAGAGCTTTTCGGCGAGGGAAAAAAAACCCCACGGTTTTAAAGGGGGTACTTTTTTCTTTTGGCCCTTTTTGGTTTGTTTTAAAACTGGTGAATTAATTTTTCCCCCTCTCTCTCTTAATTTCCTTGACTTTTTTTTTCTTGGGAAAAACAAATTTTTTAAAAATTTAAAAAAACAAAAATTTTAATGGGGACCAAAAAAAATATAAAAGGAAAGGGAAAATTTTATTATTCAGGAATATTTAATATTAATAATAAAAAAATTATAAAATTTTTTAATATATTATTTATTTTTTATTAATATTATATATGCATATTCAGGGAAAAAAAATTTAAAAATTTTTGGGCTCAAAATTTTTTTTCTGGGTTTTTTTTGGGGGCCCAAATTTTTTTATATGTTAAAATCTCTGGGCCCTGCTATATTGAGGGAATATTCCCCCCCCAATTGGCTTGCCTCCTGCCTTTTTGGGAAAACCCCGGGATTTAACTCCCCAGGCCTGGACCCGCAAACTTGACAAGTGGGGGAGGGTGCCAATCGAATTTCCCAACCCCCGGTCACCCCAAACCCATCTTTAAACCCGGGGGTGTTTGGTGCTGTAAAACCCCCCCCCCCAACCTACTGGCGTGGGGTGCTGTTCCACCCCCCAAAATACTGGGTGTGGGCCCGCTGTTTTTTTCCCCCCCCCAACATTTTTGGGTGTGGCCCCCGTTATCCCCCCCCAACATCTGGCCCGTGGGGCTGTAATTTCCCCCCAACATTTCTGGCTTTTGGCTTCTGTTTTTTCCCCCCCCAAAATTTCTGGCTTTTGGCTTCTGTAATTTCCCCCCCCAACATACTTTGGCCCGTGGCTGCTGTATTCCCCCCCCCCAAAAATCTGCTTGGTGGCCCCCCCCTTTTGCTGTAATTTCCCCCCCCAAAAATAACCCTTTTTGGGTGTTTTTGGGGGCTGCTGTTTAAATTTCCCCCCCCAAAAATACTGGCCTTTTGGCCGGGTGTTTAAACCACCCCCCAAAATACTGGCTGTGGCTGCTGTATTTCACCCCAACCCTCTGGCTGTGGCGCTGTAACCACCCCCAACATACTGGCCTGTGGCTGCTGTATCCACCCCAACATACTGTCTGTGCTGCTGTAAATCCACCCCCCAACTAACTGGCTTGTGCTGCTGTTAATTCCACCCCCAACATACCTGGCTGTGGCTGCTATTAATCCCCCCCAACATACTGTCTGTGGGCTGCTGTAAATCCACCCCCAACATACTGGCTGTGGCTGCTGTATTCCACCCCCCAACTACTGGCTGTGGGCTGCTGTAATCCCCCCCCAAACATACTTGCTGTGGCTGCTGTTTCCACCCCCAACCATACTGGCTGGGGCTTGCTAGTCTTCCCCCCCCAACATACTGGATGGGGGCTGCTGTATCCACCCCAACAGTACTGGCTGTGGCTGGCTGTATTCCACCCCCACATACTGGCTGTGGCTGCTGTAATCCACCCCCAACTACTGGCTGTGGCTTGCTTATACACCCCAACATACTGGCTGTGGCTGCTGTAAATCCACCCCCCACCAACATACTGGCTGTGGCTGCTGGTAATCCCTCCCCAACATCCTGGCTTGTGGCTGCTGTAATCCACCACCAACATACTGCTGTGGGCTGCTGTATTCCAACCCCCAACATCGCGGCTGTGGGCTGCTGTATTCCACCCCCAACATAACTGGCTGTGGGCTGCTGTATTCCACCCCCAACATACTGGCCGGTGGGCTGCTGTATTCCACCCCCAACATACTGGCTGTGGCTGCTGTATTCGCACCCCCACATACTGTCTGTGGGCTTGCTGTATTTCACCCCCAACAATACTGCCTCCTGAGCAACTGTAGCAGTGGAGTCAGGAGATATCGCAGCCTTGTATTAACTTCCGCGCTAGGCCAGCCAAAAATGTGTTATGGGTCTGTGCTGATCAGTCCAGGGACAGGTTCGGGCTGTGCTGGATCCAGTGGTCCAGGGACGGTGCGCTGTGGGTTAGGCAACTATGTCACCCCTCCCAAATTTTTGTAAACCGAATCTACACGATTCCGAAATGACCCAGCTGGCACTAAAATACTCGGAAATCCCCCGCCGAAAACAAATCCCGCCCCCCCCCCCAGGGGAAAATTGACATCCCTGATTGTTTTTTTTTTTTTTAAATCACCTGATTGTTTTTGTTTTTATGTTTTTTTTTATTTTTGAAATTGTTTTATTAATCTTTCATACTAATATTGCTTTTCTGAGGAAGAGGAGGAGGAAGTGCCATGAAGAAGAGAGGGGGGAAGAGTGCTAATATACTGTATTTTTTCTTCTAAGTCTGGTTCATTGCGATGCTGTTGAACCTATTATCATATTATATAACCATATTATTATATACCTCCTGACACCTTCTTATTATAACCTCTCTCCATCTCTCTTTTTCATTTTCCCTCCTGTAATCTGTGAAATAAACATTGACACAATTAATTCATGATTGGCTTTATTTGATAATTCTTAACCCTCACAAGTGGCGTTGTATATGCCTGACAGCCCCCTCCCCACACACCACAAGCAAACCCACACACAGCCCACTCCCTCCTCACAGGTGTGTCTGGATATGCCTGGCAACACGACCCTTGCCTAGGAAACCATTTGCCGCAAATATCACACTTGTACTTTCCTCTCGCAGTGTGTGTGAGCATGTGTCCTGTTAAGATTGTCCTTGCGGGCAAATGTTTTCCTGCACTCCTGACACTACAAAGTTTTCTTCTCACCAGTGTGTGTTAGGATGTTGTTTTGTTAAGACGCTCTTGTGGGTAAATGTTCTCCTACACTCTTGACACTCAAAGTTTTCCTCTCACCAGTGTGGGTGAGGATGTGTTTGTTAGACTGGCTCCTTGTGGGTAAATGTTTTTTCCTACACTCCTGACACTCAAAGTTTCTCTCACAGTGTGGTGAGCATATGTGTGGTTAAGATGGGTCCTTGCGGGCAAATGTTTTTCCTACACTCCTGGCACTCAAGTTTTCTCGTCGCCAGGGGGTGCTGATGTGTTTGTTAGAAGGGGGGGGGGGTGCTCTGTGGGTAATGTTTTCCTGCCCTCCTGACCTCAAATTTCTCTCACACCATTGTGGTGGGAGGATGTGTTGTTAAGACATGCTCTTGTGGGTAAATGTTTTCCTCCACTCCTGACACTCAAAGTTTCTCTCACACCAGTGTGGTGAGCATGTGTGTGTTAAGACTGCCTTGAGGGCAATGTTTTCCTACACTCCTGACACTCCAAAGTTTCTCTCACCAGTGTGGGTGAGGATGTGTTGTTAAGACTGCTCTGCAGGTAAAATGTGTTTTCCTACACTCCCTGGCACTCAAGTTTCTCTCACCATGTGGGTGAGGATGTGGTTTGTTAAGAACTGCTCTTGTGGGCAAATGTTTTCCTGCACTCCTGAAATCAAAGTTTCTCTCCGCAGTGTGGGGTGAGGATGTGTTTGTAAGACTGCTCTTGCGGGTAAATGTTGTCCTACATCACCTGACACTCAAAGTTTGCGCTCACCAGTGTGGGTGAGGATGTGTTTGGTAAGCTGCTCTTGCAGGTACATGTTTTTTCCTACACTCCTGGCACTCAAAGTTTCTCAATCACCAGTGTTGGGTGAGGTGTGTTTGTTAAGACTGCTCTTGTGGGCAATGTTTTTCATGCACTCCTGACACTCAAAGTTTCTCTCACCCAGTGTGGGTGAAGGATGTTTTCTTTAAGACTGCTCTTGCGGGAATGTTTCCTGCAATTCTGACACTCAAAAAAGTTTCTCTCACCAGTGTGGGTGAGCATGTGGCCTTCACTAAGAGCACCTTTACGAGCGAACACTTTGCCCCGTGGTCACTCCTCACTCTGTCTTGCGTGTATGGTGAGGACGTGTTGAGTAATGCCAGCTTGCTGGAGACACACTTTGCCACAGTGGTCAAAAGTGTAGGTCCTCCCCCTCCATTGCAGCACTCTTCGCCTCACCCCGGTGTTGGAGGCGTCAGCATGGTCCTGCAGGAAACCCGGTGGAGGCCCGCGGGGATGAACCAGCGTTTCCCTATACAGGGAACCGGGAGGAGTCTTGCGTGGGCGCCGACATGCTCTTCACCTCAGCACTGTAAAAATTGGTGGCCTACACCACCAAGCAGGCAAGTGCTTCCCTTGAAGGGGGGTGGGGGGTGGAGAAGGTGGGGGGGGGGGGGGGGGGTGGGGAGGGGGGGAGGGGGAAAAGCCCAGAGGAGGGGAGGGGAGGGGGGGGGGGGTAGGGGGGGGGGGCCCCCAGACCCCGGAGGTAAAACTGGGGGGGGGGGGGGGGGGTTTCCTTGAAGGGGGGGGGGGAAAAAACACCATCCCCATAAGAAAAAAGAAAGGGTGCTTCCTGCTGTCACCTACCAGCTAACACCCACATGCCAGTGTTTGCAGCAGGAGTAGGCCAGCACAGGAGCCTCAAGCCACCACTTCTACAGGTGGGTAGTGGCAGTGGTGAGTGGCTAGTGACCTTCATGCAGCAAGTGGTACTAAGCCTTGAAAAACATCAGTACACAACCAATAATGGTATGGGGCAGATAATGGGGGAGGTGAGAGAGAGGGGGCTGGCTCTCTCTCTCTCTCTCAATAAAGCAAGGACAGAATATGAAACATGAATATTCTTCTATTCAATTGAAATTTGCTCAGGAATGTGTACATACAGTGCATAAGTAAAAACAAAACTATACAGTAAATACTTTCCATTAAATCAATACATACACATAAAGAAAGAGAGGGGGGGGGGGGCAGAGGTCAGTCCCTGCCATGGGATACAGACAAGTGACCGCTTCCCTCCAGCCCACCTGTCCATAAGGGCTCATTTGCCACAGACATCACATTTTCACTTAAAAAAATAACTAATATAATTAATAGAAAAGATATTTCGAGAAACCATTTCCGTTGAATTTGAGTTATCAGCGTTTGTATTTCATGGTCTGAGCCGCCAGATGTCCACAGTGTCGTCTCTCAGAAATGTGGACAAGGTGTTTTAGAGTAATCAGTAATGCATTTTTATTCATATTGTTGATCAGCTGATGCTGTACTTCAAGGAAGTTTTTAGTATGCAATGTATATGAGAATATGCATAGTCTAATATTAATAAAAGAATTTCATCGTTGAGTGAAAACTACAAAATTTAGAAGGACATTTACCAAATACCAATAGAGAGCCCTGTTACCCATGTTAAGACAGTCAGTTCTTACAGACATGCCAATGCATGCACCAAGACACTATATATTAAGCCAAATCATGTAAGGAAAACACATGTCAGTGTCTGTAACTATTGAAATAATGGCATACATTATGACATGGTGGCATCCTTAAGCAGCAGCCTGTCACGCTGCCAGGCGCACCATTATCATTTTAAGCTGTGAGGGCGCGCCGTCAACAATACGAGTACCATGACTGTTTGTGTGTGCTGTGGCAGACTGCAGCTCTGATTCAAGAAAAGAAGTAGAAAAACATCCCTGTATGGCTGAAGTTGCAGGCTGGGTAATATTTCCTTCAGCTAAGAACGAACCAAAACAAAGAAAGCTGGGAAATAGACGTAGACCATGGAGGTTATAATAGAAGGAGGCGGCATGCCGCGCATTCCTGTTATCGGGTGCAGCCGCCCGCCCGCCCCAATGCGGGGAGACCAAACACTTTCAACAACGATGTTGAATGTCTTTGGATTGACTCCAAACATTGAGATTTTACGCGTCGACTCATTGTGGTTGCTAACATAACCAGTCTGGATGGCGAGTCACCTCCCGCCTCCTTTCTTATAACCTGCCTGATGTAGACGCCTAGACGACGAGACGGGGTGGCTCATACTACCTCCATGGGGTGGAGGATGTCGTTAGAGTTTAGTTTAGACCACACGAGTGGTGGTGGTAGTGTGTTGTGGTGGTGGTGGGTGGTAGCGTGTTGTGGTGGTGGTGAGTGGTAGTGTGTTGTGGTGGTGGTGGGTGGTAGTGTGTTGTGGTGGTGGTGGGTGGTAGTGTGTTGTGGTGGTGGTGGGTGGTAGTGTGTTGTGGTGGTGGTGGGTGGTAGTGTGTTGTGGTGGTGGTGGTGGTGAGTGGTAGTGTGTTGTGGTGGTGGTGGGTGGTAGTGTGTTGTGGTGGTGGTGGGTGGTAGTGTGTTGTGGTGGTGGTGAGGTGGTAGTGTTGTGGTGGTGGTGGTGGTAGGTTGTGTGGTGGTGGGGTGGTAGTGTGTTGTGGTGGTGGTGGGTGGTAGTGTGTTGTGGTGGTGGTGGGTGGTAGTGTGTTGTGGTGGTGGTGGTGGTAGTGGTTGTGGTGGTGGTGGGTGGTAGTGTGTTGTGGTGGTGGGGTGGTAGTGTTGGGGGTGGTGGTGGGTGGTAGTGTGTTGTGGTGGTGGTGGGTGGTAGTGTGTTGGGGGTTGGTGGTGGTTTGGTGGTGGTGGGGTAGGGGTGTTGTGGTGGTGGTAGTGTGTGTGTGTGGTGGTGGTGGGTGGTAGTGTGTTGTGGTGGTGGTGGGTGGTAGTGTGTTGTGGTGGTGGTGGGTGGGAGTGTGTTGTGGTGGTGGTGGGTGGTAGTGTTTTGGTGGTGGTGGGGGTGGTAGTGTGTTGTGGTGGTGGTGGTGGTGGTGGTAGTGTGTTGTGGTGGTGGTGGGGAGTGGTGTGGTGGTGGGGGGTGGTGTGTTGGTGGTGGGTGGTAGTGTGTTGTTGTGGTGGGTGGTGTTGGTGGGTAGTGGTGTGTTGTGGGTGGTGGTGGGTGGTAGTGTGGGTTTTGGTGGTGGTGGGTGGTAGTGTGTTGTGGTGGTTTGGGGGGTGGTAGTGTGTTGTGGGGTGGTGGGGTGGTAGTGTGTTGTGGTGGTGGTGGGTGGTAGTGTGTTTTGGTGGTTGGTGGGTGGGGAGTGGTGTGGTTGTGGTGGTGGTGGGTGGTAGTGTGTTGTGGTGGTGGTGGGTGGTAGTGTGTTGTGGTGGTGGTGGGTGGTAGTGTGTTGTGGTGGTGGTGGTGAGTGGTTAGTGTGTTGTGGTGGTGGTGGGTGGGTAGTGTGTTGTGGTGGTGGTGGGTGGTAGTGTGTGGGGGTGGTGGTGGTGGTAGTGTGTGTGTGGTGGTGGTGGGTGTGTGTTGTGTGGTGGTGGTGGGGTGGTAGTGTGTTGTGGTGGGTGGGTGGTAGTGTGTTGGGTGGTGGGTGGTGGTAGTGTGTTGGTGGTGGTGGTGGTATGTGGTTGTGGTGGTGGTGGGTGGTAGTGTGTTGTTGGTGGTGGTGGAGTGGTTGTGTGTTGTGGTGGTGGTGGTGGTGGTAGTGTGTTGTGGTGGTGGTGGGTGGTAGTGTGTTGTGGTGGTGGTGGGTGGTAGTGTGTTGTGGTGGTGGTGGGTGGTAGTGTGTTGTGGTGGTGGTGGGTGGTAGTGTGTTGTGGTGGTGGTGGGTGGTAGTGTGTTGTGGTGGTGGTGGGTGGTAGTGTGTTGTGGTGTGGGGGTGGTGGGTGGTAGTGTGTTGTGGTGGTGGTGGGTGGTAGTGTGTTGTGGTGGTGGTGGTGGTAGTTGTGGGGGTGGTGGGTGGTAGTGTGTGTGGTGGTGGTGGTGGTTTGTGTGTTGTGGGGGGTGGTGGGTGGTAGTGTGTTGTTGGTGGTGGTGGGTTGTAGTGGTGTTGTGGTGGTGGTGAGGTGGTAGTGTTTTTTGGTGGTGGTGGGTGGTAGTGTGTGTGGGGGGTGGTGGTAGGTGTTGTGGTGGTGTGGGTGTAGTGTGTTGTGGTGGTGGTGGGTGGTAGTGTGTTGTGGTGGTGGTGGGTGGTAGTGTGTGTGGTGGTGGTGGGGTAGGTGTTGTGGTGGTGGGGGTAGTGTGTTGTGGTGGTGGTGGGTGGTAGTGTGTTGTGGTGGTGGTGGGTGGTAGTGTGTTGTGGTGGTGGTGGGTGGTGGGTGGTAGTGGTGGTGGTGGTATAATATTAATATGGATAATTTCATGGATGGGGATGAAAGGTGGATGTAGGTAGTGTTAAGTAACAGGAACTACCACGTGTAGGTCTCCCAGCCTCTTGTAGCTTCCTTATTTATCATGTTCTTATGCTCTATCTTTATATTATAGCTATATAATTGTGGTAGAGGTTGTGGTGGTGTGGTTGCCATGGTAACGGGCGGCGGCCGGTGCTTTTGTTTACCGTGTGTCAGCCAATCAGCGCGCGATAGTCGTGGTGGACTCGCAGTTATCGTACTGATCATTTAATTAAAAGATTATATATATATATATATATATATATATATATATATATATATATATATATATATATATATATATATATATATATATATATATTACCCAACATACATAAAAAGAAAGAGAAAAATACACTGGTCAAAAGTATAGAGAAAAATGTTCCTGTGTTGAGATTTAAAGTTGTCACACATTTTGTTCTTGTCAAGGTGCGTCCACACTACCGTAGATAACAGTTAAGTCGCCAGGACAACTTTTTTTTCTGTTTACAGCCGTGTGGTGGCGTTAATACTTACATTTCTACATCCATGATTTCAGGACAGGTAGAAGGGGCTATCTGGAGAGTCTGTGTCATTTTGTGTCTTCATCTGTGTCATAGTAGGGTTATAAATGAACAAATGACAAAAATATCTACAAAGTGGCTACCAACAATAGAGTCGCCATCTAGTGTTTATTTACTGAGTGTCGTACCCCGTCGTCGTCGCCCGAAAAAAAAAAGCGTAGCAAAATTGTAAACTGTCTATACTAGCAGCTACAAAGCATAAAACAACGCTGAAACAGTGTAGATTATACAGTCATGATATAAACTACTGTGTAACATCTTCAGTGGCACAGACACAGCAGTAGTGAGGCTATCATTCGTAATATTTGGCGCCTGGCGACTTCACTGCAGGTGGCGACTTGACTGTTATCTAGGGTAGGCATTACGTTGCCATTATAATGCACATTATGATGCGGGAACTCTACTTTCGTGTTGAGTGATGCGGAGAAGTGATGCGGGAGGCAAATCTAACGCGGGGCATTTTTGCAACGTAATGCACGCCTCCTATCGTCAGCTGTCGTGCCTGCCATTTCTTGACTATCAAAAGCTTATTACTGTTATTTACAAGGATTTCTCAGTGCTACTCTAGCGTGCGGTCTACATCGGGCCTGCAGTCTACGCTCCCCTAACGTGCGGTCTACAAAGATCCCACCTGACCTGACCTGACCTGACTACCCCATAGCTTTAATGTGCATTCTAACAAGTCCACACCTGACCTGACATGACCTTCCCTGACCTGAGTACCGGGACCCTACTCAACCTTATAAAATAGGAATCAACGAAGTAATGTCTCGGTATCCTCCTAAAATTCAAGCCGAAAACCACAGTCTGCCACACTGAACCCTCTACAATGCTGTTGAAAGAATTCTACACAAGTGTCATCTTGACAGAAGAAACAGCGGTTAAGTTTTTAGGTGGCAGCAATGTTCTGGCCACACCACAAGCAGCAGAGCCGTGGTAGTGCTGTGGTAGTGTTAGGCAAGAACAATAAAGTGACAAGGGTGGGGAATATCGGCCTGTGGTTAACCCTCTCATGCACCGTGACGCAATTCGCGTCAAAACGGCAATCGTCTACATCTGAGCTTTTGACGCGATTCGCGTCAAAAAACTTGTAAAAATTCGCCAAAAATAAATTATTTATCAGAATTGCGTCAAAATTTTCTGTGTCAAAGATCCAAGCTAGACCTATAAAATAAACTAATTGTCAACTCCCTCGTGAGGGTGGATTTGAAATGATAAGGCCTGTGTCTCAGTTTCCTCTCAGCAGGCAGCCTGCCAGCGCGGACTGTCGTCCCTTTAAAACGTGTCCCGAGCCAGGTAAGCCATACTTGTAGCCTAATCCTTCTTCCAACATGTGTTTCAGTTTTCCTCCATTTTCTCAAGAACTACTGGCCATATAAAAATTATAATGGTAGCGTTGGAATCCTCATAAATCCGCTTTATCAATAAACCTAAAAGTGACTCAGGAGTTTCAGCTAGAAGGGGACGTAGTATTTTATTCTCTTTACTCAATATTTTTTTCAGTCTAAACTCCCATATTTATTTGCATTTTTCTATTTTTTTCATAAGCAGATAATCTCTGCAAAAAACAACGGTATTAATGCCCGGAAAAAAAATACCGTTGTGATTGAACATAAAAAAAAAAATTGCACTCAGGCCATTCCCGGGCCCCTAGTGGTGACCAGACGGATTGTCCAGTAACTTTATTAAACTTTTTGTGCGGAGAGGTAATAATTTCATCTTCTTAAGTTTTATTTTTTCATAATATCTACTTTTGAATAACAAATCATATACATAATGCTAGTTGCAGCTAAAGAAATCGTGGGTGTAATTGTATACATAAAAAATGTAGAACCGCACGTATAGTGCAAATTCCCGGTAGGACCCACGTATAGTGCAAATGTCCGGTAAGACGACCTATAGTCAAATTTGTCCGGTAGAACACACGTATTAGTGTTCAAATGTCCACGGTAGACCAACGCATAGTGCAAATAGTCCACGGTAATTGCCAGCTATAGTGCAAATGTCGGTGAGTACCGAGTATAGTAAAATGTGTAGACCACACGCTATAGTGCAAATGTCCCGGTAGACCCACGCTATAGTGCAAATGTCCCGGTAGACCGCACGCTATAGTGCAAATGTCCCGGTAGACCACACGCTATAGTACAAATGTCCCGGTAGACCACACGCTATAGTACAAATGTCCCGGTAGACCGCATGCTATAGTGCAAATGTCCCGGTAGACCGCACGCTATAGTGCAAATGTCCCGGTAGACTGCACGCTATAGTGCAAATGTCCCGGTAGACCGCACGCTATAGTGCAAATGTCCCGGTAGACCGCACGCTATAGTGCAAATGTCCCGGTAGACCGCACGCTATAGTGTAAAATGTCCCGGTAGACCACACGCTATAGTGCAAATGTCCCGGTAGACCGCACGCTATAGTGCAAATGTCCCGGTAGACCGCACGCTATAGTGCAAATGTCCCGGTAGACCGCACGCTATAGTGCAAATGTCCCGGTAGACCGCACGCTATAGTGCAAATGTCCCGGTAGACCGCACGCTATAGTGCAAATGTCCCGGTAGACCGCATGCTATAGTGCAAATGTCCCGGTAGACCACACGCTATAGTACAAATGTACTGGTAGACCGCACACTATAGTGCAAATGTCCCGGTAGACCGCACGCTATAGTGCAGATGTCCCGGTAGACCGCAGGCTATAGTGCAAATGTCCCGGTAGACCGCACGCTATAGTGCAAATGTCCCGGTAGAATGCAGGCTATAGTAGCACGGATTTCTCTTACTATTTAAGGATCATAATTATTATTACAAGGATCTTTCTTTGTATGAGAGGCTTATATTATCATTATCTGGCTCTCTCTGGTACAAGTCAGCCAATGTTATGATGATTCAGCAGTAAACTCCCGCCCGCATCATGTGCTGCGGGAAGTAATGCCCAGTGTGGACACACACCCGTTCTGCATCACTTCCCGCATCACATAGTGCGCATCGTAATGCCTAGTGTGGATGCACCTCAAAACTAACCTAACTTGAACCTTACCTAACCTAACTTAACTTAACCTAACCTAACCTGAACCTAACCTTACCTTACCAAACCTGTAACCTCCTAACTGGGTCCAATAATAAAAGTTTAATAAAATACCAAACCCCGAGATTAACCTCCTAGCCACGGATGCGCACGGAAAACTTACTCCTGAAACAAAAGCGATGCAGGTCACAAGAAGAGGAAGAGGGAGGCATTTTGTAAACAAGGAGACTTATTCCTCCCCCACCTAAAATGTTCTATATCTCCGAAACTATTGATTTGCGACGGAAAGCTCAAAGAGAAAATGTCTCTTAGAATACAATAAGGTAAACAAAAACCATGCTCCCAATTGTGTAGGCAAGTTTGGTGCCATCGTAAAATAATACCAAAGGTTAGGTAGATATGTTTTTTTTGTTTTTTTAGTTAGGTAAAGGTTAGGTTTTTTTGGTTTTTTTTAAAGTTAGGTCAAGATACCGTCACACTAGCACTTTTTCCCTCTAGTTAGTCGTCTCCGTTGGTTTTTTCTCGCTCTGACTAGTTAGTCCGTCTGAATCAGTCAGTCTGAGTCAGCTGATCGTCTTCTGTAAGATCAGATCATCAGTAAGTTNCCAAATATTCAGGCTTCTCGTCCTCCTCTCCTCTCCCTCTCTCTCCTCGTCCCCTCGTCTCCTTCTTTTGCCCTTCTCTCTCTCTCTTCTTGGCCGTAACTTATAGGTAAAGGTGTGTGAGTGGGGTGTGAGAGAGAGAGACACAGAGAGAGAGAAAAGGAGAGAGAGAGAGAGAAGAGGAGAGAGAGAGTGTTGGAGAGAAGAGAGAGAGAGAGAGAGAGAGAGGGAGAGAGAGAAGAGAGAAAAAAGTGTGTGTGTATGTGTGACTGTCTGTGTGAAAAGAGAGTGGAGAGGTGGTGTGTGTGAGGGAAGTGTGTGTGTTGGTGTTGTGGTGTTTGTGTGTGTGTGTGTGTGTGTTGTGTGTTGTGTGTGTGTGTGTGTGTGTGTGTGTGAGGGACCAGAGAGATAGTGTGTGTGTGTATGTGTGGTTTTGTGTTTGTGTGTGTGTGTGTGTTGTGTGTGTGTGGGGGTTTTGTGTGGTGTGTGTGTGTTGTGTGTTTTGTTTGTGTGTGTTGAGGGAGGGACGAAGACGAGATTGGTGTGTATGCGTGTATGAGTGTGTGTTGGTTTTGTGTGTGTGAGGGACGAGAAAAAGAGATAGG
Source organism: Chionoecetes opilio (assembly GCA_016584305.1). Taxonomy (NCBI): domain Eukaryota; kingdom Metazoa; phylum Arthropoda; class Malacostraca; order Decapoda; family Majidae; genus Chionoecetes; species Chionoecetes opilio. The sequence goes on along the minus strand of JACEEZ010004244.1, from coordinate 155,261 downwards.
GGTGTAGGGCGTGTATGAGTGTGTGTGGTGTGGGTGGAAAGAGAGAGAGAGGTGTGTGTGTGTGGTGTGTGTGTGTGTGTGGTGTGTGTGTGTGTGTGTGTGTGTGTGAGGGACGAGAGAGAGATAGTGTGTGTGTGTGTGTGTGTGTGTGTGAGAGAGGAACGAGTGGTGTGACCTTCCAAAGCCCCCATCACTTTCCCTGACCTTGAGTTCACGATGCGCCTCACGATGCGGTAGCCACGTATATTAATTACTCCTTCCCTCCTATATGACGTAGCACTCTTATCATCTTACGCCATCAACAGGGAAAGCATCGCACGTGTCCCTATATCCCTATGTATTGTCCCTACGTAACCTTAATTATTAGGGAAGATATAAGGAAGTGTGCGAGTACCGATAGACGTGAATTGAACCCCTTCACGCCCGGTTAATGGAACTGTCGCCGATAGGAACTCTCGCCGAAACACCTACCCAGAACTCTCGCCGACATTGGAACACTCGCCGACGTGTATATTTTCGGCGACAGTTCAACTTGTAATATATGAAAAGGAATCTAACCTAACCTAACCACATAACCTAGCCTAACTATTCAGGCTATTGTTGGTATTTAATCCCTGAATGCAGAAACACGGGTCATAGGGAACATCGCCGACGTGAAAAATAGGAACACTCGCCCGACGCCCGGCGAGTGTTCCATCGGCGACAGTTTCCAGTACCTCACGCCCCAGATCTTTCCTTGGTTTAATAAGAAGTTGTCTGTTTTTCGAGCCAAAACAATTAGGGAAAAGTCACTGAATATACCAAATGAGTTAGTGGACAAGGATACTAAACAGGTCATAGCTATAAAACATTGCTTATAGTCACTAAAAATCGTCTAATGGCACCCAAATTACAATGGAAATTATGTTCTGGGCCTCAAGGGGTTGAGCGACCAAGGAAGGAGTGAGTCAGGACACAGATCGTATTCAGATTTTTTATCAGACAGATTATATTATTTATTTCCTGTATGTTGTGGTGAGTCACAGCACACCTGGCTAATCCTTTAGGCTCGACCTCAGCCGCATTTCTTTTTTTATTTGTAAAGGTTTATTGTACAACTAAGCATACAGGACACACACACACAATACAAGCATGTATAGAAATGCATATGCAGGAGCAAAGAAGTGCAAAGCGGTCATCAGCCCGCCAGTGAGGAGGGTATCCCGTCAGGCTACGGGAGGGTCGCGTGGAGGCCCCTGCCCCTCGCCCCCCCCCATCACGCCTGCCGCGCCGCCTGCAGCCACCCAAGCCACGTCGCCAACACCCGCGGCCCAGCCCTGCACCTCGCCGCCCACGCCTGCCTCCTGCCACGGCCTGCTCACCGCCACCCGCCTCCCAAGCCCTGCCTCCTGCCGCGGCCTGCCTCAACCCCGCCCGCGGCTACAGCCTTGCCCTTCGACCGCCCACGGCACCCGCGGCCCAGCAATGCTGCCTCACGCTGGGTCCTGATCTACCTTCCGCTGCCTCCAGCAAGGCCCTGCAACGCACGGGCACCGCATCCCGCCGCAGCCACCTCCTGCCGCGCTGCCACGCCGCCACGGGCTGCCATCCACTCTAAGGGCACCACCCCTAGGCCTGCCTCACGCCTCTGCCCGGCCTGCCTCACCACGGCCCGGCACGCTGCTCACCACGGGCCCAGCACGCTGCTCACCACGGCCCAGCACGCTGCTCACCACAGCCCATGCGCCACGCCCGCGGCCTGCACCTCGCCCTTCGCAGCCTCATCCTACCGCGCCTGCTCGCCACCATCTCAGGCACCCACACACGCCCTCCTGTGGCTTGTGTCCCACGCCCTGCCACCCAGCCCTGCCGACGCCACCCCTGGTGCTGCCCCTCGCCGTCATCACCGTCACCAGCGCCACTAGCCGCCCACGCCCACGATCCAGCATGCTGCCACGCTACGCCTGACGAAGCCATCTAAGGGCACCATCAGCCCAGTCTCCTGCCGCCAAAGTGCTATTTCCTCGTCCCTGCTCCTACGCTGCTTCCTGGGGCCCCATCCTGCGTCCTGCAGCCTCCTGCTACTTGCAAGGCCTTGCAACGTACGGGCTCAGCAGAGCAACACAAGCTATCTTGGGAGCCGATTCCTTAGGACACTTCGCCTTTCCCCCGAAGACACCTAGTTTCACAAGCCTCCCTCAAGATCTTGTAACAGCGCCCCTCGGCACCTCCTATCTAATCTTGCAGCTACCGCTGCAACGTGAAGACTGGACAGTTGCCCTACCTACATTACCTCGGCACTTGGCACATCTATGGTTTTTTTTTATAAGTTTTATGTGTAAAATATTTTTTTTTTTTTTGAGGAAGGAGAGTACTGTGGTGAGTCACACCACACCTGGCTAATCCTTTAATCTCGACCTCAGCCGCATTGGTATGCAGGTAGTCAGTCAGGTCGTGAGTATCGCGGCTCCTTTAAAAAGGACGTCTCTCGTAGAGACAGGACACTTGAACTCAGAGACTTGTACCTCACACAACTGCTCTCTCCAATAAACCAACTAACAACCTGGGCGTCTGTTTATCAACCATGTAGCTGACAAGGTCACTACAATGTCTTCGGGTGAAAATAAAATCATCCTTATTATTATTATTGATTGACTGTTACTCTAAATCAGCGGTTCTCAACTGGTTACAAGCCATGGACCATCTCCTTTGTGACTGTAGAGATAGGATGAAAAAGGGTAGATTTTAAAGGTAGGTCAAGGGTTGGTTATAAATATATATGCTGTGAATATAAAGTATAGTTATTTGGTGCTACTATAGCGTGCGGTCTACATCGGGGCCTGCAGTCTAGGCTCCCCTAACGTGCGGTCTACATCGGGGCCTGCAGTCTAGGCTCCCCTAACGTGCGGTCTACATCGGGGCCTGCAGTCTAGGCTCCCCTAACGTGCGGTCTACATCGGGGCCTGCAGTCTAGGCTCCCCTAACGTGCGGTCTACATCGGGGCCTGCAGTCTAGGCTCCCCTAACGTGCGGTCTACATCGGGGCCTGCAGTCTAGGCTCCCCTAACGTGCGGTCTACAAAGATCCCGCCTGACCTGACCTGACTACCCCATAGCTTTAATGTGCAGTTTAACAAGTCCACACCTGACCTGACCTTACCTGACCTGAGTACCGGGACCCTACTCAACCTTATAAAATAGGAATCAACGAAGTAATGTCTCAGTATCCTCCTAAAATTCAAGCCGAGAACATCAGTCTGACACTTGACCCTCTACAATGCTATTGAAAGAATTCTACAGAAGTGTCATCTTGACAGAAGAAACAGCGGTTAAGTTTTTACGTGGCAGCAATCTTCTGGCCACACCACAAGAAGCAGAGCCTTGTCATCCATGTGGTAGTGTTAGGCAAGAACAAAGAATAAGTGACAGGGGTGGGGAATATCGGCCTGTGCTTAATAAATCACTTACTAAAGTTTTGTTTTTTCTATAATACTCTACTGTATAATAGACAATATCATATAGCAATAGTAAGTTGCAGCCTGAAGTGTAAGAGTGTAGAGTGTAAGTAGCGAGTAAGAAATGTAGACCGCACGCTATAGTGCAAATGTCCCGGTAGACCGCACGCTATAGTGCAAATGTCACGGTAGACCGCACGCTATAGTGCAAATGTCCCGGTAGACCGCACGCTATAGTGCAAATGTCACGGTAGACCGCACGCTATAGTGCAAATGTCACGGTAGACCCGCACGCTATAGTGCAAATTGTCACGGTAGACCGCACGCTATAGTGCAAATGTCACGCTAGACCGCACGCTATAGTGCAAATGTCACGGGTAGACCGCACGCTATAGTGCAAATGTCCCGGTAGACCGCAAAGCTATAGTGCAAATGTCACGGTAGACCGCACGCTATAGTGCAAAATGTCACGCTAGACCGCACGCTATAGTGCAAATGTCACGGTAGACCCGCACGCTATAGTGCAAATGTCACGGTAGACCGCACGCTATAGTGCAAATGTCACGGTAGACCGCACGCTATAGTGCAAATGTCACGGTAGACCGCACGCTATAGTGCAAATGTCACGGTAGACCGCACGCTATAGTGCAAATGTCACGCTAGACCGCACGCTATAGTGCAAATGTCACGGTAGACCGCACGCTATAGTGCAAATGTCACGCTAGACCGCACGCTATAGTGCAAATGTCCGGTAGGACCGCACGCTATAGTGCAAATGTCCCCGGTAGACCGCACGCTATAGTGCAAATGTCACGGTAGACCGCACGCTATAGTGCAAATGTCACGGTAGACCGCACGCTATAGTGCAAATGTCACGGTAGACCGCACGCTATAGTGCAAATGTCACGGTAGACCGCACGCTATAGTGCAAATGTCACGGTAGACCGCACGCTATAGTGCAAATGTCACGGTAGACCGCACGCTATAGTTTCAAATGTCACGGTAGACCCGCACGCTATAGTGCAAATGTCACGGTAGACCGCACGCTATAGTGCAAATGTCACGCTAGACCGCACGCTATAGTGCAAATGTCACGGTAGACCGCACGCTATAGTGCAAATGTCACGGTAGACCGCACGCTATAGTGCAAATGTCACGGTAGACCGCACGCTATAGTGCAAATGTCACGCTAGAAACCGCCCCGCTATAGTGCAAATGTCACGGTAAAACCGCACGCTATAGTGCAAATGTCACGGTAGACCGCACGCTATAGTGCAAATGTCACGGTAGACCGCACGCTATAGTGCAAATGTCACGGGTAGAACCGCACGCTATAGTGCAAATGTCACGGTAGACCGCACGCTATAGTGCAAATGTCACGGTTAGACCGCACGCTATAGTGCAAATGTCACGGTAGACCGCACGCTATAGTGCAAATGTCACGCTAGACCGCACGCTATAGTGCAAATGTCACGGTAGACCGCACGCTATAGTGCAAATGTCACGGTAGACCCACGCTATAGTGCAAATGTCACGCTAGACCGCACGCTATAGTGCAAATGTCACGCTAGACCGCACGCTATAGTGCAAATGTCACGGTAGACCGCACGCTATAGTGCAAATGTCACGGTAGACCGCACGCTATAGTGCAAATGTCACGGTAGACCGCACGCTATAGTGCAAATGTCACGGTAGACCGCACGCTATAGTGCAAATGTCACGGTAGACCGCACGCTATAGTGGCAAATGTCACGGTAGACCGCACGCTATAGTGCAAATGTCACGCTAGGACCGCACGCTATAGTGCAAATGTCACGGTAGACCGCACGCTATAAGTGCAAATGTCACGGTAGACCGCACGCTATAGTGCAAATGTCACGGTAGACCGCACGCTATAGTGCAAATGTCACGGTAGACCGCACGCTATAGTGCAAATGTCACGGTAGACCCGCACGCTATAGTGCAAATGTCACGGTAGACCGCACGCTATAGTGCAAATGTCACGCTAGACCGCACGCTATAGTGCAAATGTCACGGTAGACCGCACGCTATAGTGCAAATGTCACGGTAGAACCCCACGCTATAGTGCAAATGTCACGGTAGACCGCACGCTATAGTGCAAATGTCACGGTAGACCGCACGCTATAGTGCAAATGTCACGGTAGAACCGCACGCTATAGTGCAAATGTCACGGTAGACCGCACGCTATAGTGCAAATGTCACGGTAGACCGCACGCTATAGGGCAAATGTCACGGTAGACCGCACGCTATATAGTGCAAATGTCACGCTAGAAACCGCACGCTATAGTGCAAATGTCACGGTAGACCGCACCGTATAGTGCAAATGTCCCCGGTAGACCGCACGCTATAGTGCAAATGTCACGGTAGACCGCACGCTATAGTGCAAATGTCACGCTAACCGCACGCTATAGTGCAAATGTCACGGTAGACCGCACGCTATAGTGCAAATGTCACGGTAGACCGCACGCTATAGTGCAAATGTCACGGTAGACCGCACGCTATAGTGCAAATGTCACGGTAGGACCGCACGCTATAGTGCAAATGTCACGGTAGACCGCACGCTATAGTGCAAATGTCACGGTAGACCGCACGCTATAGTGCAAATGTCACGGTAGACCGCACGCTATAGTGCAAATGTCACGGTAGACCCGCACGCTATAGTGCAAATGTCACGGTAGGAAAACCGCACGCTATAGTGCAAATGTCACGGTAGACCGCACGCTATAGTGCAAATGTCACGGTAGACCGCACGCTATAGTGCAAATGTCACGGTAGACCGCACGCTATAGTGCAAATGTCACGGTAGACCGCACGCTATAGTGCAAATGTCACGGTAGACCGCAAAGCTATAGTGCAAATGTCACGGTAGACCGCACGCTATAGTGCAAAAGTCACGCTAGACCGCACGCTATAGTGCAAATGTCACGGTAGACCGCACCGCTATAGTGCAAAATGTCACGGTAGACCGCACGCTATAGTGCAAATGTCACGGTAGACCGCACGCTATAGTGCAAATGTCACGGTAGACCGCACGCTATAGTGCAAATGTCACGGTAGACCGCACGCTATAGTGCAAATGTCACGGTAGACCGCACGCTATAGTGCAAATGTCACGGTAGACCGCACGCTATAGTGCAAATGTCCACGCTAGACCGCACGCTATAGTGCAAATGTCACGCTAGACCGCACGCTATAGTGCAAATGTCACGGTAGACCGCACGCTATAGTGCAAATTTTCACGCTAGACCGCACGCTATAGTGCAAATGTCACGGTAGACCGCACCCCTATAGTGCAAATGTCACGGTAGACCGCACGCTATAGTAGCACCAGTTTTTTTCTCAGCAATAAATGCAATAATATGAGACAGCTAACATTTTGGTTTCATATATATTTCATTTCATTTCCAAATATCGTGAACGTTCTGTGGACCACTAAAAAGTTATCATGGACCACCCGTTGAGAGCCGCTGCCCTAATGGTGTGACGGTATTATGAATTTACGCAGAGAAAATAGCTGAATATATACCGCTTGAGTTAATATTAATGGGTTTATGGTGTTGTTGCGTCCAAAGAGCTTCTAAATAGTGACGGTATTATGAATTTACGCAGAGAAAATAGCTGAATATATACCGCTTGAGTTAATATTAATGGGTTTATGGCATTGTTGCGTCCAAAGAGCTTCTAAATAGTGACGGTATTATGAATTTACGCCGAGAAAATAGCTGACTATATACCGCTTGAGTTAATATTGATGGGTTTATGGTGTTGTTGCGTCCAAAGAGCTTCTAAATAGTGACGGTATTATGAATTTACGCCGAGAAAATAGCTGACTATATACCGCTTAAGTTAATATTGATGGGTTTATGGCAGTGTTGCGTCCAAAGAGCTTCTAAATAGTGACGGTATTATGAATTTACGCCGAGAAAATAGCTGAATATATACCGCTTGAGTTAATATTGATGGGTTTATGGTGTTGTTGCGTCCAAAGAGCTTCTAAATAGTGACGGTATTATGAATTTAGGAAGGGAACATTGCTAAATATATACGAATTTACGTAGATAAAATAGCTAAATATATCGTTTGAGTTAACATTAATGAATTTATGGTATTATATGGTATTCAAAAAGCGTCTATAAATCATCCTGTATAGGCAGTCTTTAACCCCTTCACGCCCAGACAGTCTTTATCACCTTCACGCCCAGACAGTCTTTAACCCCTTCACGCCCAGACAGTCTTTAACCCCTTCACGCCCAGACAGTCTTTATCACCTTCACGCCCAGACAGTCTTTAACACCTTCACGCCCAGACAGTCTTTAACCCCTTCACGCCCAGACAGTCTTTAACCCCTTCACGCCCAGACAGTCTTTATCACCTTCACGCCCAGACAGTCTTTATCACCTTCACGCCCAGACAGTCTTTAACACCTTCACGCCCAGACAGTCTTTAACACCTTCACGCCCAGACAGTCTTTAACCCCTTCACGCCCAGACAGTCTTTATCACCTTCACGCCCAGACAGTCTTTAACACCTTCACGCCCAGACAGTCTTTAACACCTTCACGCCCAGACAGTCTTTAACCCCTTCACGCCCAGACAGTCTTTAACACCTTCACGCCCAGACAGTCTTTAACACCTTCACGCCCAGACAGTCTTTAAACCCCTTCACGCCCAGACAGTCTTTAACCCCTTCACGCCCAGACAGTCTTTAACACCTTCACGCCCAGACAGTCTTTAACCCCTTCACGCCCAGACAGTCTTTAACACCTTCACGCCCAGACAGTCTTTAACCCCTTCACGCCCAGACAGTCTTTATCACCTTCACGCCCAGACAGTCTTTAACACCTTCACGCCCAGACAGTCTTTAACCCCTTCACGCCCAGACAGTCTTTAACCCCTTCACGCCCAGACAGTCTTTATCACCTTCACGCCCAGACAGTCTTTAACACCTTCACGCCCAAACAGTCTTTAACCCCTTCACGCCCAGACAGTCTTTAACACCTTCACGCCCAGACAGTCTTTAACACCTTCACGCCCAGACAGTCTTTAACACCTTCACGCCCAGACAGTCTTTAACACCTTCACGCCCAGACAGTCTTTAACACCTTCACGCCCAGACAGTCTTTAACACCTTCACGCCCAGACAGTCTTTAACACCTTCACGCCCAGACAGTCTTTAACACCTTCACGCCCAGACAGTCTTTAACACCTTCACGCCCAGACAGTCTTTAACACCTTCACGCCCAGACAGTCTTTAACACCTTCACGCCCAGACAGTCTTTAACACCTTCACGCCCAGACAGTCTTTAACCCCTTCACGCCCAGACAGTCTTTAACACCTTCACGCCCAGACAGTCTTTAACACCTTCACGCCCAGACAGTCTTTAACCCCTTCACGCCCAGACAGTCTTTAACCCCTTCACGCCCAGACAGTCTTAACACCTTCACGCCCAGACAGTCTTTAAACCCCTTCACGCCCAGACAGTCTTTAACACCTTCACGCCCAGACAGTCTTTAACCCCTTCACGCCCAGACAGTCTTTATCACCTTCACGCCCAGACAGTCTTTAACACCTTCACGCCCAGACAGTCTTTAACCCCTTCACGCCCAGACAGTCTTTAACCCCTTCACGCCCAGACAGTCTTTATCACCTTCACGCCCAGACAGTCTTTAACACCTTCACGCCCAAACAGTCTTTAACCCCTTCACGCCCAGACAGTCTTTAACACCTTCACGCCCAGACAGTCTTTAACACCTTCACGCCCAGACAGTCTTTAACACCTTCACGCCCAGACAGTCTTTAACACCTTCACGCCCCAGACAGTCTTTAACACCTTCACGCCCAGACAGTCTTTAACACCTTCACGCCCAGACAGTCTTTAACACCTTCACGCCCAGACAGTCTTTAACACCTTCACGCCCAGACAGTCTTTAACACCTTCACGCCCAGACAGTCTTTAACACCTTCACGCCCAGACAGTCTTTAACACCTTCACGCCCAGACAGTCTTTAACACCTTCACGCCCAGACAGTCTTTAACACCTTCACGCCCAGACAGTCTTTAACACCTTCACGCCCAGACAGTCTTTAACCCCTTCACGCCCAGACAGTCTTTAACACCTTCACGCCCAGACAGTCTTTAACCCCTTCACGCCCAGACAGTCTTTAAACACCTTCACGCCCAGACAGTCTTTAACCCCTTCACGCCCAGACAGTCTTTAACACCTTCACGCCCAGACAGTCTTTAACCCCTTCACGCCCAGACAGTCTTTAACCCCTTCACGCCCAGACAGTCTTTAACACCTTCACGCCCAGACAGTCTTTAACACCTTCACGCCCAGACAGTCTTTAACACCTTCACGCCCAGACAGTCTTTAACACCTTCACGCCCAGACAGTCTTTAACACCTTCACGCCCAGACAGTCTTTAAACACCTTCACGCCCAGACAGTCTTTAACACCTTCACGCCCAGACAGTCTTTAACCCCTTCACGCCCAGACAGTCTTTAACACCTTCACGCCCAGACAGTCTTTAACCCCTTCACGCCCAGACAGTCTTTAACACCTTCACGCCCAGACAGTCTTTAACCCCTTCACGCCCAGACAGTCTTTAACACCTTCACGCCCAGACAGTCTTTAACCCCTTCACGCCCAGACAGTCTTTAACACCTTCACGCCCAGACAGTCTTTAACCCCTTCACGCCCAGACAGTCTTTAACACCTTCACGCCCAGACAGTCTTTAACACCTTCACGCCCAGACAGTCTTTAACACCTTCACGCCCAGACAGTCTTTAACACCTTCACGCCCAGAC
>JACEEZ010004244.1:67500-135000 GCA_016584305.1 Chionoecetes opilio | reverse complement strand
TACTAGCCAATCACGTTGCCTATCTGAGCACTGCTTAGGCAGCTTCGACCAATCACAAGGCTTGAACACGTCTCTGCTGAAGCAAGGAATGTTGTCCCTCCCTCCCTAACCAAGCACTTATGGCAAGGACACACCGCTCTCCCCCGCCAAAAGCTGTTTCATCACAAGTTTGACGTTCAACGCAGGTTTTGACCACTTATATATTTTTGCATTAGGACGTGCCATACACCATGATAATCGTTAAGGTGTGCCGATTCCGGGACAGTGAGTGAAAATTTAATGCAAGCAACATTCCAGGAATAAGGAGAAGATGAATAAAAAAAGGGTGAAAAAAAAGTTTATACACGATTTCATTTTGCTCTCATTATCTTATTATAGGTATAGTTTACTGCAAGTTTATACATTCATGATATGCACTAATGTCTCGTGAAGATGATACTATGTTCAGCTGTCCTAAATATCATCTGGTAGTATGATAATACCGTGTAATAGCACAACATTTTAGTGCGGGCGGAGCACCTGCCGCCCGCCGCCCGCCGCCCGCCCCTAACCAACACACAACACAACATTTCTTATCACCAGCATATAACACCCTATAATGCCGCATTAGTCTTGCACGATCAATTCATACACACCTTGCAACACTATTAATACGTAAACACCAATTGTTACGTTGTAGGAACCTAAACCAGGGCTGTATTTGCTTTATAAACGAAGATGAATGTCTGTCAAAGGCCCACAGCAGCTCACTAAGTCAGGGTCTGACCATGCCTTAGTTTTCAGCGCCTTTAGCGGTGCCACTAAGGCAGCAGTCTCGACTGAGCATTGCGGTGGGAGGGCGTTTCGCCTTACCACAGGCGCCCTAGTGGATAGGGCGCCCTAGCTCACTCTCAGCATCTGGCCCCTGGTTTCTCTACACACTACAGTCTACAGATAACAATGATACCACTATGCATTTGAGTAATATAGCTTGAGTGTTCTGCGAAGGCGGTGATTAACTGATACCAATTTATCTAAGGGCATCTCTGTTTCCGGGATGGTAGTATTTTTTATTTTTTTTTACGTTGAAACCTATAGCGCCTGTAGGCTATTATGTTATGTAGCCTACAGTACTACCGTGGCTCGGTACTACCCCATCTAATAACTGTACCCCTACTTATGACTGTACCCCATTAATGACTGTACCCCCATTTAAGAACATAAGAACATAAGAAAATAAGGAAGCTACAAGAGGCTGGGAGACCTACACGTGGTAGTTCCTGTTACTTAACACTACCTACATCCACCTTTCATCCCCATCCATGACATTGTCTGTATAAAGCTGTAGAAATAGTAGTAGTAGTAGTAGTAGTAGTAGTAGTAGTAGTAGTAGTAGTAGTAGTAGTAGTAGTAGTAGTAGTAGTAGTAGTAGTAGTAGCAGTAGTAGTAGTAGTAGTAAGAACATAAGAAAATAAGGAAGCTACAAGAGGCTGGGAGACCTACACGTGGTAGTTCCTGTTACTTAACACTACCTACATCCACCTTTCATCCCCATCCATGACATTGTCTGTATAAAGCTGTAGAAATAGTAGTAGTAGTAGTAGTAGTAGTAGTAGTAGTAGTAGTAGTAGTAGTAGTAGTAGTAGTAGCAGTAGTAGTAGTAGTAGTAAGAACATAAAAAAATAAGGAAGCTACAAGAGGCTGGGAGACCTACACGTGGTAGTTCCTGTTACTTAACACTACCTACATCCACCTTTCATCCCCATCCATGACATTGTCTGTATAAAGCTGTAGAAATAGTATAGTAGTAGTAGTAGTAGTAGTAGTAGTAGTAGTAGTAGTAGTAGTAGTAGTAGTAGTAGTAGTAGTAGTAGTAGCAGTAGTAGTAGTAGTAGTAAGAACATAAGAAAATAAGGAAGCTACAAGAGGCTGGGAGACCTACACGTGATAGTTCCTGTTACTTAACACTACCTACATCCACCTTTCATCCCCATCCATGACATTGTCTGTATAAAGCTGTAGAAATAGTAAGTAGTAGTAGTAGTAGTAGTAGTAGTAGTAGTAGTAGTAGTTAGTAGTAGTAGCAGTAGTAGTAGTAGTAAGAACATAAGGAAATAAGGAAGCTACAAGAGGCAGGGAGACCTACACGTGATAGTTCCTGTTACTTAACACTACCTACATCCACCTTTCATCCCCATCCATGACATTGTCTGTATAAAGCTGTAGAAATAGTAGTAGTAGTAGTAGTAGTAGTAGTAGTAGTAGTAGTAGTAGTAGTAGTAGTAGTAGTAGTAGTAGTAGTAGCAGCAGTAGTAGTAGTAGTAAGAACATAAGAAAATAAGGAAGCTACAAGAGGCTGGGAGACCTACACGTGATAGTTCCTGTTACTTAACACTACCTACATCCATCTTTCATCCCCATCCATGACACTGTCCAGCCTCCCTTTTAAAGCTCCCTAATGACTCCGCACGAACTACCTGTCTACTGAGTCCATGCCAATCATTCACCACCCTATTTGTGAACCAGTTTTCCCTATTTCTTTTTATTTCATATAAGTAAAGATGCATGGAATGAATAATTGGAAGAAGGGAAGTGCCTAGCGATATGAAGTATGCATCCTTTTAGAGATAACTTGACACACACACACACACACACACACACACACGAAAAGAACAATGAAACTTTACATCCACCCTTCACGCCCAGATCTTTCCTTTGCTATATCAAAATTCGTCTCTTGTTGGCCATAAAATTAAGAAAAGTCACTGAATATACCAAATTAGTTAGTGGACAAGGATACTAAACAGGTCATATCTATAAAATAGTGCTTATCATCAAAATCGTCTAATGGTACCCAAATTATAATGGAAATTACGTTCTGGGTCTCAAGGGGTTAATGCCCAAATACGGGGTAAATAGGCCAGACATCAGAGGTCATATGGCATCCTTCTAGAGATAACTAATAAATATACATGAGATGCGAGCACACAATAGCCTATAGCTCAGTGTCTATATAGCGTGTGTGTGTAAGCCCTGGACTGAAGACTACGCTCAGGTAAACACACACGCGATATGAAGTGTGCAGCCTTTTAGAGGTAACTTGATAGATATAGATGTCATTACGATAGCCTATAGCTCACACGACCACACATATGGGACCACACGATAGCCTATAGCAGTGTATATATAGCGTAAGCCCTGGACTGGAGACTACGCTCAGGTAAACACACACGCGATATGAAGTGTGCAGCCTTTTAGAGATAACTTGATAGATATACATGTCATTACGATAGCCTATAGCTCACATATGGGACCACACGATAGCCTATAGCACAGTGTGTATAGAGTGTGTGTGAGCCCTGGACTGGAGGCTACAATCAGGTAAACATACACGATAATGTGCTATAACAGGCAACATGGGTCAAAACAGGAATTAGTCTTTCATGTTGATATATCTCATCTCACTCATTATTCCAGGTTATTTGCTCAGATAACTATTGTTCACTCACAGAAATATCAACATGAGAGACTAGTGTTCCTGTTTTGACCCATGTCGAACTCCATTTATGCTATGAGAAAGAGAAAAGGCAAGGTGACTAAGGTACCGACCCCTATTTTGAGGTGTGACATTTTTAGCCCGACAGGTTTATGAAGAGTGCACTGTGCATCCCATTAGAGATACAGATTTTTTTTTACAGGAACTACCACGTGTAGGTCTCGCGGCCTCTTGTAGCTTCCTTATTTTCTGATGTTCTTATGTTATGTATGAGATAACTTTATATATATTGATGAGTTGGAACCATGGCCTATATATCTATATCAGGGACTGGAGGTTACAATCAGGCAAACACACGCGCGATATAAAGTGTGCATCCTTTCAGATTGATTGATTTAATGCCCAAATAAGAGGGAAATGTGCATCCTTTTAGAGATAACTAAATAAATATAGATGAGATAGACAGGTAGTTCGTGCGGAGTCATTAGGGAGCTTTAAAAGGAGGCTAGACAGTGTTATGGATGGGGATGAAAGGTGGATGTAGGTAGTGTTAAGTAACAGGAACTACCACGTGTAGGTCTCCCAGCCTCTTGTAGCTTCCTTATTTTCTTGTGTTCTTATGTTCTTATGTAACTTACACTCGCGGCTATCTGTGTGTCCTCCGTGAGTCGCGGCGCCTCGGGGTGGGTTCAAGGTCGCCACCGCCGCATTCCTTATAGGTGACTGTCCCTCCCCTGTGTGTGTGTGTGTGTGCGTGTTTGTGTGTCAGTGTTGCCAAACCAGCGGGAAACGCGCTAGTTCTGACGCATTGGCATCACAAACAGCGCGTACATTTTGTGTTTTGCGCATAGCGCGTTTTTCAGTGCATTTATATTCCATCTGGTGCATGTTGTAGCGCACTTTTGCTAGCGCCCTGGTTATAAGCAAAAACTGCCATTTACGCTATGGCTGTGGTCACTGTGGTGAGGCCGGCCCAGGTCAAGCCTCGGTATTTCCGGATTATTTCTTCTGTGACCTGGCATGAAGGTGATAAGTTTAAGCATTAGTGGCGGGGAGAAGCAGGTGGCCATGGGAGGAAGGGGAGGGAGGAGAGGGTAGTCCGCGAAATTCGCCTTTATCGTCCGCTAGACGGAGAGAACCTTAATTGCAATTCCCATGAGATAAACTCCCTTTTCACACCTGGACCCAAACCTTGGCCCTTCCACCTCATGTGATAGAAGCATGCATGGTCACGGTGGCCAGACTGCCAAACAAACATGCACACACACACACACTGACACACACACACTTACACTTACACACACACGCACGCACGTACGCACACACACACAGTTTGATTGTTGCTGATGCTACAGATCACCTGTTATACAGTTTTGGTCGTGTAGGAGTGCACTATCTAATTTTTTTTTCCTGTGAATTTATGAATAGCAATAAGTCTGACTAAGAAAAAGAAAAAAATCAACAAGATGGCTTGGGATGGGACCGTGAGAACTGGGAAGGGAGAGTGTAGGTAGTGCTTCATCTCACCGGATCAGGAGGCGGAGCCCTCACCTCATAAACTGATGCTAGACCAAAATAAATTTTGACGTTAGCATATATATAGGGTCAGGGCTCGTCTAATATTTATATCTATTACATATACATATACATATGCACATACATACACATACACATACATACATAAAAAAGGCGTGAGGTAACTGAGGTGAGGAGACGAAAACTTTTCTAGCGCATTTCATACCTCAATTCAGCGCTTTTACGTCCGGCACATTTGGCAACACTGGTGTGTGTAGCACAGGAAATAACAGGAACTACCACGTGTAGGTCTCACAGCCGCTTGTAGCTTCCATATTTTCTTATGTTCTTATGAAATGAGCTATAGCAGTATTGTGACTTGTCCTGGCCCCATCTCTAGCATAGCGCAGGAAATGACCTATAAATATATAAGTATAGCAGCGTTTAGAAGACAGTTTGACAGTTAATGTTTAGCAGACAAATCCTGTCGCCATCTCTGTGTCTAGTAGCTATACTTTGAAGCAATGGCAGCGACTATCACTTCTTTTTCACCCAAACTATTCTACGTAGGTATGCATCATAAAATACATCTGTAAATTCTATGCGTGTGCGTGAGTGTCATTCACTGACGACCTGATCACGTGAAGGCCCCGCGATCTTCAGTTATTACCCTCCCGGAGAGGTTCCTCATAGAAACCGATCTGAGTCAAGCTTAGACCTCACACACCCCATTCCCTTGCTCAAGGGGGGCAAGCATCTGTGTTTGTGTTGGAGGGGGGCGTCTTGTACCCTCCTTAACCCCTTGAGGCCCAGAACGTAATTTCCATTGTAATTTGGGTACCATTAGACGATTTTTAATGACCATAAGCAACATTTTATAGATATGACACTTTTAGTATCCTTGTCCACTAACTAATTTGGTATATTAAGTGACTTTTCCTTATTTTATGGCTGACAACAGACGATTTTCTATAGCCAAGTTAAGGTCTGGGCTCTCTCTCTCTCTCTCTTGTCTCTCTCTCTCGTTAAGTTCATTACCTCATGGCTATATATTTTTTCTAATCGGATGCGAATAAAATTATAATTATTATTATTTATTTATTATGTAGAGGCTATAACACCCTCAAATAAAGCCTATATAAGCTTTTTTAAAAATACAGGTGCTACAGGCTTGCTTGTAGAAAAACACACCAGGAAATACCAGCCTACAGGTGTTAGAGGCTTGCTTGTAGAAAAACACACCAGGAAATACCAGCCTACAGGTGCTACAGGCTTGCTTGTAGAAAAACACACCAGGAAATACCAGCCTACAGGTGCTACAGGCTTGCTTGTAGAAAAACACACCAGGAAATACCAGCCTACAGGTGCTACAGGCTTGCTTGTAGAAAAACACACCAGGAAATACCAGCCTACAGGTGCTACAGGCTTGCTTGTAGAAAAAGTCCTAAAAATTGTGTGTCCTGCAGTAATGGAATTTCTTGACTAATATCCCATTGTAAAGTCCTTCATAAGTCCCACTGAGGGGTCCCAAAGCCTTAAGAGGGAGTGTGGTAGGCAGGGGTCCCATTGTAAAGTCCTTCATAAGTCCCACTGAGGGGTCCCAAAGCCTTAAGAGGGAGTGTGGTAGGCAGGGGTCCCATTGTAAAGTCCTTCATAAGTCCCACTGAGGGGTCCCAAAGCCTTAGGAGGGAGTGTGGTAGGCAGGGGTCCCATTGTAAAGTCCTTCATAAGTCCCACTGAGGGGTCCCAAAGCCTTAAGAGGGAGTGTGGTAGGCAGGGGTCCCATTGTAAAGTCCTTCATAAGTCCCACTGAGGGGTCCCAAAGCCTTAAGAGGGAGTGTGGTAGGCAGGGGTCCCATTGTAAAGTCCTTCATAAGTCCCACTGAGGGGTCCCAAAGCCTAAAGAGGGAGTGTGGTAGGCAGGGGTCCCATTGTAAAGTCCTTCATAAGTCCCACTGAGGGGTCCCAAAGCCTTAAGAGGGAGTGTGGTAGGCAGGGGTCCCATTGTAAAGTCCTTCATAAGTCCCACTGAGGGGTCCCAAAGCCTTAAGAGGGAGTGTGGTAGGCAGGGGTCCCATTGTAAAGTCCTTCATAAGTCCCACTGAGGGGTCCCAAAGCCTAAAGAGGGAGTGTGGTAGGCAGGGGTCCCATTGTAAAGTCCTTCATAAGTCCCACTGAGGGGTCCCAAAGCCTTAAGAGGGAGTGTGGGAGGCAGGGGTCCCATTGTAGTCCTTCATAAGTCCCACTGAGGGGTCCCAAAGCCTTAAGAGGGAGTGTGGGAGGCAGGGGTCCCATTGTAGTCCTTCATAAGTCCCACTGAGGGGTCCCAAAGCCTTAAGAGGGAGTGTGGGAGGCAGGGGTCCCATTGTAAAGTCCTTCATAAGTCCCACTGAGGGGTCCCAAAGCCTTAAGGGGGAGTGTGGGAGGCAGGGGTCCCATTGTAAAGTCCTTCATAAGTCCCACTGAGGGGTCCCAAAGCCTTAAGAGGGAGTGTGGTAGGCAGGGGTCCCATTGTAAAGTCCTTCATAAGTCCCACTGAGGGGTCCCAAAGCCTTAAGGGGGAGTGTGGGAGGCAGGGGTCCCATTGTAAAGTCCTTCATAAGTCCCACTGAGGGGTCCCAAAGCCTTAAGAAGAGTCCTTAATAGAGAGGTCCCACAAAAGTGTACCATTATTAAGAATCCTGCAGTGTTTAAGGTCCTTCATAAGTATCCTGTGGTATCTAGAATCCTTCATAAGCATCCTGCAGTATTTAGAATCCTTCATAAGCATCCTGCAGTATTTGGAATCCTTCATAAGCATCCTGCAGTATCTAGAATCCTTCATAAGCATCCCGTGGTGTCTAGAATCCTTCATAAGCATCCCGTGGTGTCTAGAATCCTTCATAAGCATCCTGCAGTATTTAGAATCCTTCATAAGCATCCCGTGGTGTCTAGAATCCTTCATAAGCATCCTGCAGTATTTAGAATCCTTCATAAGCATCCTGCAGTATCTAGAATCCTTCATAAGCATCCTGCAGTATCTAGAATCCTTCATAAGCATCCTGCAGTATCTAGAATCCTTCATAAGCATCCTGCAGTATCTAGAATCCTTCATAAATCCCTTCATTCTTAAGTTTTTCATTAGTTTCCATTAAGAATAGGTATGGAGTCCTTCAGATGAGCATTAGAGTCCTTTAAAAAAGCATAGAGTCCTTCAGAACATAAAGAGTCCTTCATAAGAGTATGGAGTCCCTCAGAAGAACATAAGAGTACTTCAGAAAAACAGAGTCCCTCAGAAGTCCTTTATAAGAGCATGGAGTCCTTTATAAGAGTCCATTAAGAGCATAAGAGCCCCTCAGAAAAGTCCTATATAAGACCATAGAGTCCTCCAGAAGAGTCCTTTATAAGAACATAAAGTCCCTTAGAATAATGGAGTCCTTCAGAAGAACATAAGAGTCCTTTACAAGACTACAGAGTCCTTTATAAGAGTCCAATAAGACCATAGAGTCCTCCAGAAGTCCTTTATAAGAGCCTGGAGTCCCTCAGAAGAGCATAGAGTCCTTTATAAGACCCTAGTCTTTTATAAGAGTCCAATAAGAACATAAAGTCCCTTAGAATAACATGGAGTCCTATATAAGAACATAGTCCTTGATAAGAGCCATGGAGTCCCTCAGAAGAGCAGAGTCCTTTATAAGACCCTAGAGTCCTTCATAAGTCCAATAAGAACATAAAGTCCCTTAGAATAACATGGAGTCCTATATAAGAACATAGTCCTTCAACAGAGTCCTTGATAAGAGCCATGGAGTCCCTCAGAAGAGCATAGAGTCCTTTATAAGACCCTAGAGTCCTTCATAAGTCCAATAAGAACATAAAGTCCCTTAGAATAACATGGAGTCCTATATAAGAACATAGACCTTCAACAGAGTCCTTGATAAGAGCCATGGAGTCCCTCAGAAGAGCATAGAGTCCTTTATAAGATCCTAGAGTCCTTCATAAGTCCAATAAGAACATAAAGTCCCTTAGAATAACATGGAGTCCTATATAAGAACATAGTCCTTCAACAGAGTCCTTGATAAGAGCCATGGAGTCCCTCAGAAGAGCATAGAGTCCTTTATAAGACCCTAGAGTCCTTCATAAGTCCAATAAGAACATAAAGTCCCTTAGAATAACATGGAGTCCTATATAAGAACATAGTCCTTCAACAGAGTCCTTGATAAGAGTCCTTGGAGTCCCTCAGAAGAGTCCCATATCCATGTTGTTATAGACCGGAGCGTTCATGTCCCTCTGCAGGTTGGTTTTGTCCTGTAGCTTGGCCTGTAGCAGCTTCTGTTCCACCACGCCTATGCGCACGTCCATGGCTGTTATCTCCTGTCTCACGCGGGTCAGGGCCTTGCGTACGTTGACCAGGGGAGCTGTAACACACGCACACACACACACATTGGTGAATCAGTATAGCAGTGGTGTCATAAGTTCTATATGGAGTTAAGGACTGTGTATCTCTCACTGTTAAATTGAGACAAGGAATTTCTATCTCTCACTGTTAAATTGAGACAAGGAATTTCTATCTCTCACTGTTAAATTGAGACAAGTAATTTCTATCTCTCACTGTTAAATTGAGACAAGGAATTTCTATCTCTCACTGTTAAATTGAGACAAGTAATTTCTATCTCTCACTGTTAAATTGAGACAAGGAATTTTATTCTCCTAATCTTCATCCTGTTAAATTGAGACAAATAATTTCTATCTCTCACTGTTAAATTGAGACAAATAATTTCTATCTCTCACTGTTAAATTGAGACAAATAATTTCTATCTCTCACTGTTAAATTGAGACAAATAATTTCTATCTCTCACTGTTAAATTGAGACAAGTAATTTCTATCTCTCACTGTTAAATTGAGACAAGTAATTTCTATCTCTCACTGTTAAATTGAGACAAGTAATTTCTATCTCTCACTGTTAAATTGAGACAAGTAATTTCTATCTCTCACTGTTCAATTGAGACAAGGAATTTCTATCTCACTGTTAAATTGAGACAAGTAATTTCTATCTCTCACTGTTAAATTGAGAAGTATTTCTATCCTCATGTTAAATGACAAGTATTTCTATCTCTCACTGTTAAATTGAGACAAGTAATTTCTATCTCTCACTGTTAAATTGAGACAAGTAATTTCTATCTCTCACTGTTGAATTGAGACAAGATAATTTCTATCTCTCACTGTTGAATTGAGACAAATAATTTCTATCTCCAATGATGATTTAACTAACCCCTTGAGGCCCAGAAAGTAATTTCCATTGTAATCTGGGTACCATTAGACGATTTTTAGTGACTATAAGCAATATTTTATAGCTATGACCTGTTTAGTATCCTTGTCCACTAACTCATTTGGTATATTCAGTGACTTTTCGTAATTATATGGCTCGAAAACATACAATTTTTTATAGCCAAGGAAAGATCTGGGCGTGAAGAGGTTAAGAACTGTATATATCTCACTGTTAAATTGAGTCATGCAAAGGAAAAAAGTACTTCTCCACCTATTTGTATTTCTCGACGTA
Source organism: Chionoecetes opilio (assembly GCA_016584305.1). Taxonomy (NCBI): domain Eukaryota; kingdom Metazoa; phylum Arthropoda; class Malacostraca; order Decapoda; family Majidae; genus Chionoecetes; species Chionoecetes opilio. The sequence goes on along the minus strand of JACEEZ010004244.1, from coordinate 124,477 downwards.
TTTACGGTTTTGAGTCAGCTCGTAATTTTCTCCGTCTTTTAATAGATAAATCATCAACCTTTTTCTGATGTTTCTGTCTATTGTTTGCACACACTAGTTTACTCTTGCTATTCCATTCATCTATTGCCATGTGTCTTTGTAGAGCTAAGCACATAAGAAAATAAGGAAGCTACAAGAGGCCGTGAGTCCTACACGAGGTAGTTGCTGTTAAAACTGTTGTGTGCATTCATCGCGTTGTAACATGCAAACCTGAGCTAGACTTATGTGTTCCTGTCTCCATATCCATAGCTATCAAATGTTTCCTATAATTGACACATACACCTTGGCCCTGTCGCATAGTCCCATTTTCTGTTAGAGTATGTGGCGGTTACGCTTGAACACATCAGGTTAGGTTAGGTTAGGTTACGGATAGGGTAGGTTAGGTTAGGTCGGTTAGGTTACGGATAGGTTAGGTAGGTTAGGTTAAGTTAGGTTAGGTTAGGTTAGGTTACGGATAGGGTAGGATAGGTTTTCCTTGGTCAGTCTTCTGTTAAATTGAGACAGTCATGCGAAGGGAAAAAGTACCTCTTCACCTATTTGTATTTCTCGACGTATTTACGGTTTTGAGTCAAGCTCGCATTTCTCCATCATTTCTTGAAATTATCGTAATTCCGCCTTTTAATAGATAAATCGTCAGCCTTTTCCTGATATTTCAGTAGAAGATTAAGTGGCGTTTACCCTTGAACACGTCAGGTCAGGTTACGTCAGGTTACGGATAGGGTAGGATAGTTTTTCCTTGTCAGTCTTAGGTAACTTTGCGTGGGAATTACAATGAGGGTATTTTCCAAACAATCCTATGGTTCGTTTTGGAGTTACAACCAAGCGTCTTCACTCGGAAACCACATAATCGCACAGAGAACGGGAATGTCACCTCTTTCTCCAGCCCCTTCCAGGCATCTATACTTCAGGGCCAGACATCTATACTTCTGGGGGCAAGACATCTATACTTCTGGGGGCAAGACATCTATACTTCAGGGCCAGACATCTATACTTCTGGGGGCAAGACATCTATACTTCTGGGGGCAAGACATCTATACTTCTGGGGGCACATCTATACTTCTGGGGGCAAGACATCTATACTTCTGGGGGCAAGACATCTATACTTCTGGGGGCAAGACATCTATACTTCTGGGGGCACATCTATACTTCTGGGGGCAAGACATCTATACTTCTGGGGGCAAGACATCTATACTTCTGGGGGCAAGACATCTATACTTCTGGGGGCAAGACATCTATACTTCTGGGGGCAAGACATCTATACTTCTGGGGGCAAGACATCTATACTTCTGGGGGCAAGACATCTATACTTCTGGGGGCAAGACATCTATACTTCTGGGGGCAAGACATCTATACTTCTGGGGGCAAGACATCTATACTTCTGGGGGCAAGACATCTATACTTCAGGGCCAGGCATCTATACTTCTGGGGGCAAGACATCTATACTTCTGGGGGCAAGACATCTATACTTCTGGGGGCAAGACATCTATACTTCTGGGGGCCAGACATCTATACTTCTGGGGGCAAGACATCTATACTTCTGGGGGCAAGACATCTATACTTCTGGGGGCAAGACATCTATACTTCTGGGGGCAAGACATCTATACTTCTGGGGGCAAGACATCTATACTTCTGGAGGCAAGACATCTATACTTCTGGGGGCAAGACATCTATACTTCTGGGGGCAAGACATCTATACTTCTGGGGGCAAGACATCTATACTTCTGGGGGCAAGACATCTATACTTCTGGGGGCAAGACATCTATACTTCTGGGGGCAAGACATCTATACTTCTGGAGGCAAGACATCTATACTTCTGGGGGCAAGACATCTATACTTCTGGGGGCAAGACATCTATACTTCTGGAGGCAAGACATCTATACTTCTGGAGGCAAGACATCTATACTTCTGGGGGCCAGACATCTATACTTCTGGGGGCAAGACATCTATACTTCTGGGGGCAAGACATCTATACTTCTGGGGGCAAGACATCTATACTTCTGGAGGCAAGACATCTATACTTCTGGAGGCAAGACATCTATACTTCTGGGGGCAAGACATCTATACTTCTGGGGGCCAGACATCTATACTTCTGGGGGCCAGACATCTATACTTCTGGGGGCAAGACATCTATACTTCTGGGGGCAAGACATCTATACTTCTGGGGGCAAGACATCTATACTTCTGGGGGCAAGACATCTATACTTCTGGAGGCAAGACATCTATACTTCTGGGGGCAAGACATCTATACTTCTGGGGGCAAGACATCTATACTTCTGGGGGCAAGACATCTATACTTCTGGGGGCAAGACATCTATACTTCTGGGGGCAAGACATCTATACTTCTGGGGGCACATCTATACTTCTGGGGGCAAGACATCTATACTTCTGGGGGCAAGACATCTATACTTCTGGGGGCAAGACATCTATACTTCTGGGGGCAAGACATCTATACTTCTGGGGGCAAGACATCTATACTTCTGGGGGCAAGACATCTATACTTCTGGGGGCAAGACATCTATACTTCTGGGGGCAAGACACATCTATACTTCTGGGGGCAAGACATCTATACTTCTGGAGGCAAGACATCTATACTTCTGGGGGCAAGACATCTATACTTCTGGGGGCAAGACATCTATACTTCTGGGGGCAAGACATCTATACTTCTGGGGGCAAGACATCTATACTTCTGGGGGCAAGACATCTATACTTCAGGGCAAGACATCTATACTTCTGGGGGCAAGACATCTATACTTCTGGGGGCAAGACATCTATACTTCTGGGGGCAAGACATCTATACTTCTGGGGCAAGACATCTATACTTCTGGGGGCAAGACATCTATACTTCTGGGGGCAAGACATCTATACTTCTGGGGGCAAGACATCTATACTTCTGGGGGCAAGACATCTATACTTCAGGGCCAGACATCTATACTTCTGGGGGCAAGACATCTATACTTCTGGGGGCAAGACATCTATACTTCTGGGGGCAAGACATCTATACTTCTGGGGGCCAGACATCTATACTTCTGGGGGCAAGACATCTATACTTCTGGGGGCATGACATCTATACTTCTGGGGGCAAGACATCTATACTTCTGGGGGCACATCTATACTTCTGGGGGCAAGACATCTATACTTCTGGGGGCAAGACATCTATACTTCTGGGGGCACATCTATACTTCTGGGGGCACGACATCTATACTTCTGGGGGCAAGACATCTATACTTCTGGGGGCAAGACATCTATACTTCTGGGGGCAAGACATCTATACTTCTGGGGCAAGACATCTATACTTCTGGGGGCAAGACATCTATACTTCTGGGGGCAAGACATCTATACTTCTGGGGGCAAGACATCTATACTTCTGGGGGCAAGACATCTATACTTCTGGGGGCAAGACATCTATACTTCTGGGGGCAAGACATCTATACTTCTGGGGGCAAGACATCTATACTTCTGGGGGCACATCTATACTTCTGGGGGCAAGACATCTATACTTCTGGGGGCAAGACATCTATACTTCTGGGGGCAAGACATCTATACTTCTGGGGGCAAGACATCTATACTTCTGGGGGCACATCTATACTTCTGGGGGCAAGACATCTATACTTCTGGGGGCAAGACATCTATACTTCTGGAGGCAAGACATCTATACTTCTGGGGGCAAGACATCTATACTTCTGGGGGCAAGACATCTATACTTCTGGGGGCAAGACATCTATACTTCTGGGGGCAAGACATCTATACTTCTGGGGGCAAGACATCTATACTTCTGGAGGCAAGACATCTATACTTCTGGGGGCAAGACATCTATACTTCTGGGGGCCAGACATCTATACTTCTGGGGGCAAGACATCTATACTTCTGGGGGCAAGACATCTATACTTCTGGGGGCAAGACATCTATACTTCTGGAGGCAAGACATCTATACTTCTGGAGGCAAGACATCTATACTTCTGGAGGCAAGACATCTATACTTCTGGGGGCAAGACATCTATACTTCTGGGGGCAAGACATCTATACTTCTGGAGGCAAGACATCTATACTTCTGGGGGCAAGACATCTATACTTCTGGGGGCAAGACATCTATACTTCTGGGGGCAAGACATCTATACTTCTGGGGGCAAGACATCTATACTTCTGGGGGCAAGACATCTATACTTCTGGGGGCAAGACATCTATACTTCTGGGGGCAAGACATCTATACTTCTGGGGGCAAGACATCTATACTTCTGGGGGCACATCTATACTTCTGGGGGCAAGACATCTATACTTCTGGGGGCAAGACATCTATACTTCTGGGGGCAAGACATCTATACTTCTGGGGGCACATCTATACTTCTGGGGGCAAGACATCTATACTTCTGGGGGCCAGACATCTATACTTCTGGGGGCAAGACATCTATACTTCTGGAGGCAAGACATCTATACTTCTGGGGGCAAGACATCTATACTTCTGGGGGCATGACATCTATACTTCTGGGGGCAAGACATCTATACTTCTGGGGGCACATCTATACTTCTGGGGGCAAGACATCTATACTTCTGGGGGCCAGACATCTATACTTCTGGGGGCCAGACATCTATACTTCTGGGGGCAAGACATCTATACTTCTGGGGGCAAGACATCTATACTTCTGGGGGCAAGACATCTATACTTCTGGGGGCAAGACATCTATACTTCTGGGGGCAAGACATCTATACTTCTGGGGGCAAGACGCTATACTTCTGGGAGCAAGACATCTATACTTCTGGGGGCAAGACGCTATACAGTAATTCTTTGCGTTATTCAAACATTTTCTTAACTTTTCCTGGCGGCTTTGTTTCCACGGCTAACGATCGCCATCGGCAAAAATTTGTTAGTCAAAATTTGTTATATAGAGGACCGTAAAAGCGAGGGTTTACTGTGCGTGTATACAGAAAACACTCTCTAAATCGAACCCGTTTAATTCAAACTTCGGATAATTTGACCTTTTTCGGGCCAGTTCAAATTTTTCAATAACTTTCCATAATTGGAGCAAGTTTGAATGATCCTCTTTAGCCTTACTAGTGGGCGTCCAGCCTCTCCCATGCAGTGCCGCGGCTGCCCAGCGTGATCTGATATAATTTTTTTATCATTTATAATCATCGTATAAATAAGATAGGCGGAGGAAGAAGGAATAATACATTTTTAAGGAATGTCTGGAAGTATCATGTCATTGTGAATTGGCTGAAATAGGGACTTCTAATCATTGTAACTGAAAACTGACTCCAGATTCGTGTTCAGCATGCCCGATAACTGCTAGGAACTAATTTTCAAGCAAATCTATTTTTCAAAAAATATTGCAAATTTTGCAAGGGGTATGCCTTGATTATTTTTCAAAATAACGTTTTTCTCATTAACTAAAAAACTATGGCAGATAAGTGCAAGAATTATAGAGAAGTAAATATGAAGTAGATCATGGGCTATCATTTGGCGTAAAGCAAAAAAATATTGATAGGTAAATAACCGAGAAAAGAGCATTTTCGTATATTTATACGAAATATCAATTTTCTCGCCAACCATGAGGTGTTTTGACAAGCCGATTGCTGCATCATGTAGAACACCTCAAGATGAACCTTTGTTACTTCGATAAGTTTTCTTACGACTCATAGTTTTGCGGCAAAATAACAAAAACCTGATTCTCGTCAATTTTGGAATATTTTTGAGCAGCCAGAAATCCGAAGAAAAAAATTTCCGCTAGATAATTGGAAATGCCGGGGATACAATTGTAGATCCATCCATTGACAATAACTTTTGATGGGTAAGTGAGAAACAAGTTGTGAGCTGAACGCGTTATAGTAAATATAAAGTTTATAATTCAGAAACCGTTCATGATAGGTCAGTGTTATGCAGAGACCAGTGTTGCCACCTCAGTGTAGGGGAAGGGACTAACTCTATAGGATTGTCACGCATAGTACAAAGCATTGATATCAAAATTCTCTCTCTCTCTCTCTCTCTCTCTCTAAGGTAATAACAAGGTAATAAAGTCGTAACACTCACTGCCGTCTGTCATGCTGGAGCCTCTCTCTCTCTCTAAGGTAATAACAAGGTAATAAAGTCGTAACACTCACTGCCGTCTGTCATGCTGGAGCCTCTCTCCCTCTCTAAGGTAATAACAAGGTAATAAAGTCTTAACACTCACTGCCGTCTGTCATGCTGGATCCTCTCTCCTCCATCTCGTGTTTGACGCGGTCCAGCTCGTCGGAGATTTGCGCCAACTCGTGACTCTTCTCGACCAGCTTACCGGAGGCCTGGCGGTACTGCTCCCGACTCTCTGCGGCAACGTTCTGAAGGGCGAAGGAGGGAGGCAATTACAATCATGCCTACATTATGAAGAGTGAATGAGGCAACTATACAATCATGGCACTGATGTAAACAAACCATTTCATTGCAGTATATATTAGCAATTGATTTTTTTTTTCTTCTAATTATTGACAAGGAGAAAAAAGCAGACAATAGAATATGAATGAAAAAAACAATACTTCTTTTAAGAGGGGGGGGGGGGGGGAGAGAGAGAGAGAGAGAGGGGAGGGGGGGAGAGAGAGAGAGAGAGAGAGAGAGAGAGAGAGAGAGAGAGAGAGAGAGAGAGAGAGAGAGAGAGAGAGAGACGAGAGAGAGAAGCGGAGAGAGAGCGAGAGAGCGAGAGAGCGAGAGAGAGAGAGAGACACTGCTCCCGTAAAATATTCTGAAGGGCGAAGGATAAATTAAATAACAACAATGACAACAACAACAATCTGTATTATTATTATTATCCCAGTTTGACACAGAATTCACTTTGGTGGACGAAACAATTTTTTTCTGGTGTGTTTTTACGTGTTTTGAATGAATCTGCTAACCGTTTCTGTCGCAAATAGCTTTTTTTCTTCTTTTTTTGTTAGTTAGGTAAAGGTTAGGTTAGGTTCAGTTTGTTTTTCAATAATTTGTGTCGGAAAAAAAGAAGTTATTTACGACAGAAATTAATTCAAAACATCAAAACTCACCAGAAAAAACAGTTTCAGTTTCATCCACCAAAGTGAATTCGGTGTCATACTGGAAATTTACCTAAAAATCATGGCACGGATGTAAACAAACCATGATTTCATTGCAGTATACAGAAAGAGTAAAGGAGCCAATCATACAAGCAAACTTTTAATCCCTTGAGACCCAGAACATAATTTCCATTGTAATTTGTGTACCATTAGACGATTTTGAGTGACTACAAGCAGGATTTTATAGCTATGACCTGTTTAGTATCCTTCACCACTAGTTAATTTGGTATATTCAGTGACTTTTTATAATTTTATGGCTTGACAACATACAATTATATATACGAAGGAAAGATCTGGGCCTCATTAGACGATTTTGAGTGAATACAAGCAAGATTTTATAGCTATGACCTGTTTAGTATCCTTCACCACTAGTTAATTTGGTACATTCAGTGACTTTTTTATAATGTTATGGCTTGACAACATACAATTATATATACGAAGGAAAGATCTGGGCCTCATTAGACAATTTTGAGTGACTACAAGCAAGATTTTATAGCTATGACCTGTTTAGTATCCTTCACCACTAGTTAATTTGGTATATTCAGTGACTCTTTTATAATTTTATGGCTTGACAACATACAATTATATATACGAAGGAAAGATCTGGGCCTCATTAGACGATTTTGAGTGACTACAAGCAAGATTTTATAGCTATGACCTGTTTAGTATCCTTCACCACTAGTTAATTTGGTATATTCAGTGACTTTTTTATAATTTTATGGCTTGACAACATACAATTATATATACGAAGGAAAGATCTGGGCCTCATTAGACGATTTTGAGTGACTACAAGCAAGATTTTATAGCTATGACCTGTTTAGTATCCTTCACCACTAGTTAATTTGGTATATTCAGTGACTCTTTTATAATTTTATGGCTTGACAACATACAATTATATATACGAAGGAAAGATCTGGGCCTCAAGGGGTTATGTAAGCCAGTCAGAGAGCCAGAGAGCCAGTCCGTACCTGCAGGTTCCTGTACTCTAGCAGCAAGGGTTCCAGCTGTCCATTAAGGTACTTCTCCCGGGAGCCAATCTTCTCCAGGCTGCGGCTGATCTCGGAGTGAAGGCCGTCCAGCTGCTTATCGGTAAAGGTCAGCGTCTCGTTAATCTTCTGTCTGTGCTCGTGCATCTGCTCTATGTGGGAACGCCAGTCTCGCGTGTCTGTAAAAAGGTGCAGCAATGATGATGATGATGATGAAGATGATAATAATAATAATAATAATAATAATAATAATAATAATAATAATAATAATAATAATAATGACACCACGATAATCAAGGTCACGGGGTCACGTACCTGAGCGAATGGTGACCTTGAGTTGTGGCAAGACACGCTCCAGTTCCAGCTTCCACTCCTCCTGCGTGGTGGTGGAGTGAAGGATTTCTTCCGGCCAGGCCTCTCCACCCTGCAACACAACAAAGAGATAAATAGACATTTTAAATAGATTTCCTAGATACATCCCCATCCTGCACCACAACACACCACACACAGATAGAGATATTTTATTGATAGATAGATGGATAGATAGATATTCCAAGCCTGCAGGACAACACACCACACACAGATAGATATTTTATTGATAGATAGATGGATAGATAGATATATAGATATTCCAAGCCTGCACCACAACACAACACACACAGATAGAGATATTTTATTGGTAGATAGATGGATAGATAGATAGATAGATAGATATTCCAAGCCTGCAGGACAACACACCACACACAGATAGATATTTTATTGATAGATAGATGGATAGATAGATATATAGATATTCCAAGCCTGCACCACAACACAACACACATAGATAGAGATATTTTATTGATAGATAGATAGATATATATAGATATTCCAAGCCTGCAGGACAACACACCACACATAGATAGAGAGAGAGATAAGAGCATAAGATAATATGGAAGCTACAAGAGGCTGCGAGACATACACGAGGTAGTTCCTGTTACTTTACACTATCGATGGATATTATAGATAGATGGACAGATAGCTAGATGGATATAGATATATTTTAGAAAGACGGATAAATAGATATTTTATTTACCACACACGGCAGGATATTGAAAAAACGATGATACAATGGAATAAACAACGATAATGGATATTGGTTAAATACTCATAATATATAAATGTAAATACTTTTTTCACAGTTAATTTGGCCATAAACCCGCCCCACTATCTGGCAACCCTGGTGTTACAGTGAACCAGTGCTTCCACTGCCAAGGAAATGCCCTGATTTCCAGGTCTTGGAAATATAGGCCAGAAGGAAATTTCTAAAGAAACCCAAAATCTAAGGAAATCGTAAGTAAAATCAAGTTTTTTGGACATTTCTACCGTAGATAACAGTAAAGTCGCCAGGACAACTTTTTGTTCTGTTTACAGACGTGTGGTGGCGTTAATACTTACATTTCTACATCCATGATTTCAGGACAGTTAGAAGGGGCTATCTGGAGAGTCTGTGTCATTTTGTGTCTTCATCTGTGTCATAGTAGGGCTATAAATGAGCAAATGACAAAAATATCTACAAAGTGGCTACAAACAGTAGTCACCATCTAGTGTTTATTTACTGAGTGTCGTACCGCTGTCGTCGTCACCCGAAAAAAAAATGCGTAGCGAAATTTGAAACCGTCTATACTTGCAGCTACAAAGCATAAAACAATGCTGAAACAGGGTAGATTACAGTCATGATATAAACTACTGTGTATCATCTTCAGTGGCACATAAAAATCAGTAGTGATGCTATAATTCGTAATATATGGCAGCTGGCGACATCACTGCAGGTGGCGACTTTACTGTTATCTACGGTAGAGATATGTAGATTAAGTTAAATAGCCCTTCCAGGCATCTATACTTCTGGGGGCAAGACGCTATACACTACTTCTTTGCGTTATTCAAACCTTTTCTTAATTTTGTCCTTGATGCTTTGTTTCCACGGCTAACGGTCACCATCAGCAAATATTTGTTAAGAGCCGAAATTTGTTAATTATAGTCTGTTTTTTTTATCAATGTCAAAATGCAGTCAGGAAGCCACGCCCCCTGCCTCCCCCTCAATGCTACGGGGCAGCTGATTGGTGCATTCCTCGTATCATCACTACCCATCACAATATCTTCACTACTTAACAGCGGCGTGACCACTGGACAGAGCAATCTTCATTACAAAGGGTGTTTTGATTTTGTCACCCTCTGTAGTAAAGATTGCTGTGTTCAGTGGTCACGCCGCTGTTAAGTAGTGAAGATATAGTGATTGGTAGTGATGATACGAGGAATGCACCAATCAGCTGTCCCGTAGCATAGAAGGGGAGGCAGGGGGCGTGGCTTCCTGACTGCATTTTGACCCTAATAAATAAAATAGACTGTAGAGGTGCGTAGAAGCGAGGGTTTACTGTCTATACAAATATAAATATAACCTTAACAAGTGCCACCCACCTTCTGTTTATTGAGGTGTTTCAGGTCGTCCATATGCAAGATGTTCTCCTCCTCCTCCTCCTCTTCCTCCTGGTACTCCGCCATCATGTCCTCCTCCACCTTGTCCAGGGTCAGCTCAGACTCGTCCTCCACCTCACCCTCATCACCCCCGGAGTCATCCACGGGGTAGGTGGGCCTGGGGGGGGGGGGGATGAATAATATGTTGAATGGCATATTTCACTTCCTTGCTTTCACTCGACATACCAAACCTGTTATATACACTATCAAATGACTTAACCCCTTGAGACCCAGAACGTAATTTCCATTGTAATTTGTGTACCATTAGACGATTTTTAGTGACTATAAGCAATGTGTTATAGCTATGACCTGTTTAGTAGCCTTGTCCACTAACTCATTTGGTATATTCAGTGACTTTTCGTAATTTTATGGCTGACAACAGATGATTTTATATAGCCAAGGAAAAATCTGGGCGTGAAGGGGTTAAGGTTTAGAGGTATGAATTTATGGAATTAAAATATTTCCGAGGCCCTGAGCTTATTTTTTCCACATGAAATTGGCGTTCTTGAGAGCCAAGTCTGCAACTATAGACATACCAAAACCTGTTATATACGCAATCACACAAATGATTTAAGGCCTTGTCACACGGACACTTTTTCTGGCATCTATTGGTATTTTGCTACCAAAAGATGCCCGTAGTGGGGGCAAAAAAATGCGCATTGCCCACACGGCTTTTTTGGCTAGGGAGTAATCTGGGGCCCTTTTCCCGGGGCCCCCGCGCCCACAATATCTTATGGATCCTGTAAAAAAACACTTCAATCTTACTCTTAAAATTAAAGGGGATTTAAATGAATCAGGGCAAGAACATTTCAATCGTACTTTAAAATTCAAGATTTATGAATCATGCAAGAACATTTAAAATTGTACTTTAAATTTCAAGACTTATAAACCCTTTGCAAGAAAACTTCAATGACTTTTAAATTTCCAATCGTACTCTTCAATTCAAGACTTATGAATCCTGCAAGAACACTTCAATCGTACTCTTCAATTCAAGACTTATGAATCCTGCAAGAACACTTCAATCGTACTCTTCAATTCAAGACTTATGAATCCTGCAAGAACATTTAAATTACTTTCAATTCAATCGTACTCTTAAATTTTAAAGGAATTTAGAATCATGCAAGAAAACTTCAATCGTACTTTTTCCAAATTCAAGATTATAAATCATGAAAGAACACTTAAATCGTACTTTTAAATTAAAGGGACTTATAAAATCAGCAAGAAAAATTTCAATATACTCTTCAATTCAAGATTTATGAACTTTGAAAGGGAAAAATTAAAATGGGACTCTTCAATTAAAGGACTATAAAATAATGCAAAAAAAACACTTCAATCTTACCTTAAATTTCAACTTTTACTCTTAAATTCAAGACTTTTTGAATATGCAAGAACACTTAAAATCGTACTCTTAAATTTTCAAGGGAATTCCCCTTAAACCCAAATTTATGAACCCTTGCAAAAAACACTTAAATCTTTTTTTCAATAAAGACTTAGAACCATGAAAAGGAACACTCAATCGTACTCTTAAATTCAATCTTTACTTTTTCAATAAAGGATTTATGAATCATGAAAGAAACTTCAATCTTTAATTTTCAATTCAAGGACTTATGAACCCTGAAAGGGAAAAACTTCAATCGTACTTTCAATTCAATCTTTACTCAAAAATTTCAACCTTTACTCTTAAATTTAAAAGATTTATGATCTGAAAAGAACACTTCAATCGTACTCTTCAAAAAAACCTTACTCAAAAATTCAAGACTTAGGGAATCCTGCAAGAACATTTCAATTACTTTTCAATTAAACCGTATCTTCAATTCAAGACTTATGAACCTGCAAGCCCCAATTTCCCCAAACCCCTTACTCTTAAAAACAATTCAACCGGGGTTAACTCTTCAATTAAGATTTAATGAATCCTGCAAGAAGACTTCAATCGTACCTTCAATTCAACCTACCTTCAATTCAAGATTTAGAAATCCGCAAGAAATTCAATCGTACCTTAAATTTCAATGTACCTTAAATTCAAGACTTATGAACCCTGCAAAAAACTTAATCGTACTTTAAAATTCAATCGTACTCTTCAATTCAAACTTATAAAACTTCAGAAGATTTTTTCAAATTTTTCCCCCTTAAAATTTCCCAATTTTTTTTACTTTTCAATTCCCCAAACTTTTTTTTTAATTTTAAAATTTCCAACTAAAACCTGTTGAAACAAACCGCATTTCTTTCCCCTCTATTTTGGAAAAACCAAAATTTAACCAAAAAATTTGCCAAAAATTTTTCCTTTCTTTTTTTTAAAAGGGAATTTTAAGGAACTTCCCAATTAGGGGTTAATCCCTTATTTTTCCCCGGGATGTGAAAATTCGTTTTTTTTCCGGGTGGGCCTTTTTCTGGTCCCCCCCGTAATCTCCCCAACAGCCTTTTCACTTTCTAGGGTTTCCTTTTTCACCCCCAACAAAAATTTTACACTGGGATTAAATTGGGTTTTGATGGAACAATGTACAAAACAACAAAAACAAGAAGTTAGAATTCCCCCTGGGAAAAAACAAAATAAAATTTCATTAGGCGGGCCACGGGGGGCGGAATTTTCACCCTTTCGTAAAAAAAAAAAAAAAACCCCTTAAATGCCCTTATCTATAAAGTTGGGAAATAAAGTTTTAGGGAAAGGGTTTTGCACCCTCTTTTGAAAAAAAAAATAAGCCTTAAAAAGGGAAAGGAAAAAAGAAAACAGAGAAGGGGTTCCAGATTTTCCCCAGTGTTATTTAAAAGAGGGTTGATATCACAGGGGTTTAAAACCCGGGTTTTAAAAAAAAACAGGGCCCAGCTCCCTCAGTTTGGGCCCAAGGATGTTTGACACGGTGGGGGGGGGTCGTGTACTCCTCCCGGTGGCCAATTGGGGCCTGTCTGGGGGTGAGCCCCGGGGGCCCGCCAGCGAGGTGAACAGGTAAAACTGCTCCCCGGGGTTGGTGGCGATGGCAAAGTAGTGTCTGAAGGATGTTAATAATAATAATAATAATAAATATATCATCGCCCGGGGCATACTTAAAGAGTGAAATACAGTAAGTGTAGTAGATAGTGAGTGTAGGGTTAAAGTTAGTTGTTAAGTTAGTAAGTCGGGTTAGTTATTTTTTGCCCTTTCTACCCTGTTTCTCCTTTTAGGGTAAGTTGAGAGGGCCCCAAATTTAGTCCCCGGGAAAAGGGTTTTTAAGTGGGGGTTGTATTTAAAGTTTTTTTAGGTTTAAGTTAGTAAGTAAAGGTACATAAAAGTAAGTCAGTAAAGGGGGTCAGGAAAAAGGGGTTTCTGCAGGGGGGTTAAGAGGTAAATTTTTTGACTTTTTCCCCACCCTATCTTGGGGTTTAGGTGAAATTGAGATGGTTTTTCAAAGGTTATATTCATATCTACTCATGGCAAAATAGTGTCTGGAGGGTGAGTGTGGTGACTTTATTGACTTTTTACCCATGCTATCTTGTGTTAGGGTGAAATTGTGATGGTTTTTCAAAGGTTATATTCATTTTCAAACTCAGGGCAAAGTAGGTCGGAGGGTGAGGGTGGTAAATTATTGACTTTTTTCCCAAAGCTTTAGGGTTTTAATGGGTGTCGGAGGGTGAGTGTGGTGGGATTCTTGACTATTGACTGAGGTTATTGACTATCTTAAATATCCATGGTCTCGTGTTACTCATAATATGAAAATGTGAAGACTTTTTGATCAGTTAATTACTCAATAACCTCAATTAATCAAGTTAATTCAATATACAATAGGAAAGTATCCTTTACCATTTATCAAGCATTTTATACATACAACTTAAAAACTCTCGTACCTGTTGAGTGGTTTCATCTTGAGGTCAATGAGGAATTCCTTGTCGTAGTTCAGTAGTTTCAGTTTGTGGGAAAAGGGTTTTTTTTCCCGGGACCACAAAGGGCAGGGTACGCCGGGCCCCGGGCCCCAACCACCCCCCCTCCCCCACCTCAGCCTCCCCCGCCCCACCCTCCCCGGCCACTCATGGCCCAAAACCCCACAAAACACCACACACAGTGGAATTATAAATGTCAAGAGTATTCATTTTATATACACACACACACACACAAAGGGGAGATTTTATAGCAGTGTATAGAGCATCAAGGGCGGGAAAAAAAATTGATAGGGGAAGATTGGGTTTGTGTGGGTGATAAAAGGGCAAGAGGTCATGGGGAAGAAAATTAAAAAGGGGACAACATGCAAGAGGGACAAAAAAAAAATAAAGCTTCCCGTATAGAAGCCTAGAAGCCGGAAAACCTTGATGAAAAAGTGATTATGAAAAGAAGTATTCAGGATTAAAAGGCCCAAGCTGGAAAATTTATTAGATTTGGAGACGGGGACAGTACGAGCTTTTACTTTTTTCCTGTATGTTAAAAAACTGGGTTTAAACACAAAACACAAAACACACCACACAGTGAAATTAGTAAAAAAGTTTCTTTTTTTAACCCCCTTGAAAAACCAGCAAACGTTTTCCCATTTTAATTTGGGTACCTTTGGACAATATTTTCGGATATTAGCAATAAAAACAGGGGAAGTTAAAAGATCCCAAAAGTATCGTTTTTAAAGCAAAGATTGACCCATTGAGACAAGGGGGACGGGACCCCACAGTGTAACGCATTTCCCCTATATCACAACGGGGTAAAACACACCCCTTTACACTTTTGAAATTTAAAACCCAAAAAGTTTTCATTTTTTAAAAAGCAAAAGATTGACCCATTGAGAAAGGGAGGGGACCCCACCATTTGTAAGCTTTTCCCCCTATATCACAACTAGGTAAATACAACACAAAACACACCCCCCAAAATTTTAAAAAATTATAGAAGCCAAAAGTTTCATTTTTTAAAAAAGCAAAGTTTGGGCCCCCCTTTGGGAGAAAGGAGTAACTCTTTCCCCGTATCCCCCAAAAACTAGGTAAAAACACACACACACAAAAACACTTCATTGAGTATTCCCTTTACTCGTCCCTTAAGAAGAGCAAGTGGGTGTTCTAGGCAGCAGCGATACGGGTGGGTATTTCCCGAGAGCGAGGCCCCCGGATACTAGCCTCCGCCACAAATATCCCCCAACAAAACAGGGGTTTCCCATGGAAAACGCTGGGGTTTACAACAAACCCCTCACCCCCACCTCGATACAGCCCCCCAACAACATGGACACTCATCGGGTTTATAAACTACAATGGTCAAAATCAGTGCACGGGCGGGGGCAGATTTAAAAACATGTATTTAAATATTTTATTGAGTAGTTAAATACCATTGTATATAAATACTCATATTTTTAAAAAATGAAAAAATATTTTTTCACATTTAATTTGGCCATCAACCCGCCCCACTATCGGGCAGCCCGGGGGTGTTACAGTGACCCAGGGTTGCCCTGTAAAGGGAAAAATCCCCGTTTTTAAAAAGGAAAAATTTTGGCCTGAAAAAGGGAATGTTAAAATTTATAGTAAAAGTATTTCCCAAAAATATTTTAAAAACAATTTTAGTATTTATATTTTGATATATTTTTCCCCCCGTATTTAGTATCTAGTATTTAAATACAGCAAAGTATTTATGCCCAGCTGGGTATTGTTCCAAAAAATGAAACTGCAGGACTTTTTTGTAGGCAAATGGGGGGGAACCCCTGCCTAAACCAGGTGTGCTGCAAGGGAGGGAGGGGGCCACAGGTCACCCAATTGTACCCACCCCGGGCACCTGACAAGCAAAAATTAAAGCCAAGGTTTGTAGGTTACAATATTCAACAAAGTTATGGACAAAATGCAGTAATTTTAGGGCGGAGAAAATATGGGTTACCTTTTCATTTAGAAGAAAAACCCGTTATCTAAAAGATTCTATTTATACTTCAGGCACACACAAACACACAAAACCCCAGAGAGACACACCAAAACACACAGAAAAGAGAGACAACACCCCACACCCCAGAGACCAAAACTCAAAACACAAGGGAAAAGGGGGACCACAGAACAAGACAGACAGACAGACACACACACACACAACACACCCTCGCACAGTGTCACAAGGTCAAGATTGAGAAACACGAGTACACATGACATCAATCTTTATTCCCCTCAACGCCTGCTGCCGCCGTGGCCGCCATGGCCCGGCCGGCCTCCTTTCGGCATCTTGGGAGCCTTCGCTGTCGTTTTTCTTGCCCGGGGGGACACCGGGGGAGAACCACCCTTTGGGGTTTTCTATATGCGTTTAAGTTTTTTCCCGTAAGTCTGCTGGGTGGGGAAAAAAAAAACAAAAGGAAAGTTGATATGAAAAAAAAAAAAAAAAATAAATTAAAAAAAAAAATAAAAAAAAAAAGTGCCCCGACAGAGAAATTGATTGAATAAAAAAGTAAAAAGGGGGGGTTTTTCTAGACAGACAGAGGAGGAGGGGAGAGAGAAGGGGAGAGAGAGAGAGACGAGAGAGAGGAGAGAAAAAAGAGGGGGGGGGGGGGGGAGAGAAGAGAGAGAGAGAGGGGAGAAAAGGGGAGAGAGAGGGGAGAGAGAAAAGAAGGCGAAGAGGACCCAGAGGGGGGAGAGAAAATGAGGAGAGGGAGAGGAGAGGGGGGGGGGAGAAAAGAGAGAGGAAAAGAGAGAGACAGAGAAAGAGACAGAGAGGGAGAAAAAAAGCCTTTTTTATTTAGCCATTGTGTTGTGGACCCGTGATTTAAAAAGGGTTTTTGGGAGTCACAGAGAACCACCCTGGTGGGTATCTATGTTTTTAAAATATTTTTCCCCTAAGTCTTTACTGGAAGGGAAAAAAAACCCAAATGGGGAGGAGAGAGAGAGAAGAGAGAGAGAGAGAGAGGAGGAGAGAGAGAGGGGAGAGAGAGGGAGAGATTAATATGCAAAATAAAAAAAGGGGAAATGGGGCCAGAAAAGAGAGAGAAGAGAGAGAGAGAAGAAGAGAGAGAGAGAGAGAGAGAGAGGAGAAAGAGAAAAGACGAAAGAGAGAGAGAGGAAATTAGAGAAGGGGGAGAGGGGAGAGAGAGAGAGAGAGATTTAAAATGCAAAAAAAAAAAGGGGAAAAAGTGCCAGAAGGAGGGGAGAGAGGGGAGCGGGGAGAGGAGGAGAGAGAGAGAGAGGGGAAGAGAGAGAGAGAGAGAGGAGGAGAGAGGGAAAAGAGAGAGGAAGGGGGGAGAGAGAGAGAGAGAGAGGGGGAGGAGAGGAGAGAAAGGGGAAGAAGGGGAGAGAGAGAGAGAGAGAAGAAGAGGAGAGAGAGAGAGAGAAAAAACACCCCTTTTGGGGTGGGTTGTAAAGGGGTGTGTGTTGTGGGTATAAAAAAAACCCAAGACGATACACAATTTTTTAGGTCATAGAAAGCCACAAATCCCTGTCCTGTTTTGTATATTTGGTGGTGAGATCCCTTTTTTTTTATCGGGGGTGAGATCTTTGTATATATTGGGGGGTGAGATTTGTATATATGGTGGTGGGGATCTTTGAATATGGGTGGGGAGTCTTTTTATATATTTGGGGGTGAGAAACTTTTTTATATATTGGGGTGAGATCTTTTTTATATAATTTGGGGGCGAGATCTTTTTATATATTTGGGGTGAGATCTTTGATATATTTGGGGGTGAGACTTTTTATATATTTGGGGGGTGAGATCTTTTTATATATTGGGGGTGAGATCTTTGTATATATTGGTGGTGAGATCTTTTTTTATTGGTGGGAGATCTTTTTAAAATTTTGGTGGTGGGGGATCTTTGTATTAAATTTGGGGGTGAGATCTTTGGATATTGGGGGTGAGATCTTTGTATATATTGGGGTGAAGGGTCTTTGTATATATTGGGGGGGGGGGGTGAGATCCCCCTTTTTTTTATATTGGTGGTGAGATCTTTTTATATATTTTGGGGGTGAGATTTTTTGTATATATCGGGGGGGAGAAACGTTATATATTGGGGTGGATCTTTGTATATATTGGTGGCGAGATCTTGTTTTAAATTTGGGGGTGAGGTCTTTTATATATTTGGGGGTGAGATCTTTGTATATATTTGGGGGTGAGATCTTTTTATATATTGGTGGTTTAGACTTTTTATTATTGGGGTTTAGATCTTTTTAAAATATTTGGGGGTGAGATCTTTTTTATATTGGTTTGGGGGGATCTTTGATATATTTGGGGGTGAGATTTTTTTGTATATATCGGTGGTGAGATTTTGTATATTTGGTGGTGAGATCTTTGTTTTATATGGTGGTGAAAATCTTTATAATCGGTGGGAGATCTTTGTATATATTGGGGTGAGATCTTTTTTTATATATTGGTGGTGAGACTTTTTTAAAATATTGGGGGTGAAAACTTTGATATATTGGGGGGTGAAGGGTCTTTGTATATATTTGGGGGGTTTTGGGTCTTTGGATATATTTGGTGGTGAGATCTTTGTATATATTGGTGGTGAGATCTTTGTATATATTGGTGGTGAGATCTTTGTATATATTGGTGGTGAGATCTTTGTATATATTTGGGGGTGAGTCTTTGGATTTTATTGGGGGTTTAGATCTTTGTATTTTTTGGTGGTGAGATTTTTTGTAAATGGTGGGGAGATCTTTTTATTTTATTGGTGGTGGATCTTTTTTATATATTGGTGGTTTAGACTTTTTAATCCGGGGTGAGATCTTTGTAATATTTGGGGGTGAGATCTTTGTATATTCGGTGGTGGGGATTTTGTATATATTGGTGGTAGATCTTTTTATATATGGGGGGTGAGATTTTGTATTTTGGTGGTGAGTTTTTTTATATTGGTTTGGGGAGAACTTTGTAAATATTTGGGGTGAGATCTTTGTATAAAATGGGGGTGAGATCTTTTTAAAATATTTGGGGGGGAGATCTTTTGTAATATTTGGGGTGGTCTTTTTATATAAATTTGGGGGTGAAGATCTTTGTATATATTGGGGTGAGATCTTGTTTTAAAATTTTGGTGGTGAGATCTTTGTATATATTGGTGGTGAGATCTTTGTATATATTGGTGGTGAGATCTTTGTATATATTGGTGGTGAGATCTTTGTATATATTGGTGGTGAGATCTTTGTATATATTGGTGGTGAGATCTTTGTATATATTGGTGGTGAGATTTTGTTATAGGGGGGTGAGTCTTTGGATATATTTTGGGGGTTTAGATTTTGTAATATCGGTTTGGGGAGGGTCTTTGTATTTTATTGGGGGGGTGAGATCTTTGTTTTAAAATCGGTGGTGAGAAACTTTGTATATATTTGGGGGTGAAAATCTTTGTATATATTTGGGGTGAGATTTTGTTATTCGGTGGGGAGATCCTTTTTTATATATTGGTGGTGAGATCTTTGTATATATTGGGGGGGGGAGGATCTTTTTATATAAAGGTTTGGGGGGATCTTTGGGATATATTTGGGGGGTGAGATCTTTTTTTTATTTTATTTGGGGGTGAGATCTTTGTATATATTGGTGGTGAGATCTTTGTATATATCGGTGGTGAGATCTTTGTATATATTGGTGGGGGATCTTTGTATTATTGGTGGTGGATTTTTTTATATTTTGGGGGAGATCTTTGTTTTAAAATTTGGGGGTGAGATTTTGTAAATATTGGGGGGGAGATCTTTTTAAAATTGGGGGTGAGATCTTTGTATATATTGGTGGTGAGATCTTTGTATATATTGGTGGTGAGATCTTTGATTTTAAATTTGGGGGTTTAGATCTTTATATATGGTGGTGAAAACTTTGTATAATGGTGGGAGATCTTTGTATAATTGGTGGGGATCTTTTTATATATGGTGGTGAGATCTTTGTATATATTTGGGGGGGAGATCTTTGTATTAAACGGGGTGAGATCTTGTATTTTGGGGGAGATCTTTGTTTTATCGGGGGTGAGACTTTTTTAAAATTGGGGGTGAGATTTTTGTATATATTTGGGGGTGAGATCTTTGGGATATATCGGTGGTGAACTTTGTAAAATTTTGGGGGGAGATCTTTTTTATATATTTGGTTTGGCCCCAAAATCTTTGGGATTTTATGGTGGGGGATCTTTGTATATATTGGTGGTGAGATCTTTGTATATATTGGTGGTGGGATCTTTGTATATATCGGTGGTGAGATCTTTTTTAATATTTGGGGGGTGAGTTTTTTGTATATATTGGTGGTTTAGATCTTTGAATATTTGGGGGGAGAAATTTTTTATATATTGGTGGTTTAGGGTCTTTTTATATATTGGTGGTGGGGAAACTTTTTTTTATAAATTGGGTTGGGGGGGGATCTTTGTATAATTGGTGGTGAGAAAATTTTTTTTTATATTGGTGGTGAGATCTTTGTTATATCGGTTGGGGGAGATTTTGTTATATTGGTGGTAGACTTTATATATTGGTTTGGGGAGATCTTTGTATTATTGGTGGTGAGATCTTTGTAATATTGGTTGGGGGGAGATCTTTGTAATAAATTTGGGGGGAAAATTTTATATTTTTGGGGGGTGAATCTTTTAATAATTTGGGGGTTTAGACTTTTTATATATTGGTGGGTGAGATCTTTTTATATATGGTGGTGAGATCTTTGGTTTTATTTGGGGGTGAGGGTCTTTTTAAAAATTTGGGGGGTGAGACCCCTTTGGTTTTAATCCGGGGGTGAGATTTTTGTATATATTGGTGGTAATCTTTGTATATATTTGGTGGTTTAGATCTTTTTATATATCGGTGGGGGATCTTTGGGGATATTTTTGGGGGGAGATCTTTTTATATATTGGGGGTGAGATCTTTTTATATATTTGGGGGTGAGATCTTTGTATATATTTGGGGGTGAGATCTTTGGATAATTGGGGGGGAGATCTTTGATATATTGGGGGTGAGATTTTGTATAATCGGTGGTGAGATCTTTTTATATATGGGGGGGTGAGATTTGTTTATTGGGGGTGAGGTCTTTTTATTATTTGGGGGTGAGATCTTTGTAATTTGGGGGTGAGATCTTTTTATATATTTGGGGGTGAGATCTTTGTAATATTTGGGGTGAGAATTTTTTATATTTTTGGTGGTGAGATCCCTTTTTATATATTGGTGGTGAGGTTTTTTTATATTTGGGGGTTTAGATCTTTGTAATTTGGTGGTGGGGATCTTTGTATATATTGGTGGTGAGATCTTTGTATATATTGGTGGTGAGATCTTTGTATATATTGGTGGTGAGATCTTTGTATATATTGGTGGTGAGATCTTTGTATATATTGGTGGTGAGATCTTTGTATATATTGGTGGTGAGATCTTTGTATATATTGGTTGGGGGAAAACTTTGATATATTTGGGGGTGAGATCTTTTTATATATTTTGGGGGTGAGTCTTTTTATAATTGGGGGGTGAGATCT
Organism: Chionoecetes opilio; assembly: GCA_016584305.1. Taxonomy (NCBI): domain Eukaryota; kingdom Metazoa; phylum Arthropoda; class Malacostraca; order Decapoda; family Majidae; genus Chionoecetes; species Chionoecetes opilio. The sequence continues at coordinate 102,579 of JACEEZ010004244.1, read as the reverse complement.
TTGTTATATTGGGGTGAGATCTTTGTTATATTTGGGGGTGAATCTTTGTAATTTGGTGGGAGTCTTTGTATAAATTTGGGGGGGATCTTTTATATATTGGGGGTGAGATTTTGGTTTTATTATTTGGTTTGGGGAGATCTTGTATATATTGGTGGTGAAAATTTTGTATTTATTGGGGGGAGATCTTTGTATATATCGGTGGGGAGAATCTTTTTATAATTGGTGGTGGATTTTGTTTTAAAATTGGTGGTGGACTTTGTAATATTGGGGGGTGAGATCTTGTAATATTGGTTGGGGAGTTTTGTAAATTGGTGGGGAGATCTTTGTATATTTTTTGGGGGTGAGAATCTTTTTATAATTGGTGGGGAGATTTTTTGTATATATTTGGGGGTTTAGGGGAAACTTTGGGATAATTTGGGGGGAGGGTCTTTTTTTTATATTGGGTGGTGGATCACCCGTTTTTGGGCAGAAAAATTTGGGGCTGGTCAGAACAGAACACTAAATCTTAATTCCCCCCTGGTCGAGTTTTTTAAAAGTCTGGGTTTATTTACAGTCAATAAAGGAACACAAACAAACCCGACTTTTCTTGCTGGTGGTAAAAAAAAGCCCTACAAAAAATTTCTCCAAATAAGGTTTGTTGGGGGGGGGGGGGGGGGGGGGGGGCGAGAGAGAAAAGAGAGAGAGAGAGGGGGAGAGAGGAGGGAAGGGGAAGAGAGAGGATGAGAAGAGGGGAGAGAGAGAGTGTGATCAGAATGTTTTTTATCATGGCATCACCCATTACAGGGACTCACCTTTACAATTAAAACAAATAAAATAGCCATCATATCCACACATGAGAGAGAGAGAGAGGAGAGAAGAGAGGAGAGAGAGAGAGAGAGAGAGAGAGAGAGAGAGGAGAGAGAGAGAGAGAGAGACGAGAGAGAGAGATGAGAGAGAGAGAGAGAGAGGAGAGAGAGAGAGAGAGAGAGAGAGAGATAGAGAGAGAGAGAGAGAGAGAGAGAGAGAGAGAGCAAAAAAACAAAAAAGAGGGAAATGTACCAGACAGAGAAATTGATTGACATGCAAAAAAATAAAGAGGGAATTTTGCTAGACAGACAGACAGAGAGAGAGACAGAGAATAATCCCTAGCCTCACCTTGGCTGGAGCGGGTGCGTTGGCCTTCTTGCTGGCCTTGGCGGCTCTGTTCTTCTCCTTGGCAGCTCTGCACACAGGGACAAAACACTAGTCAGTAATTTAATATATAAGAACACTATATAAGATACTGTCTAAGAGAAACCATTGAATACAGGTTGAAGTTCCCAAACTCGGCAACACCCAAAACTCGGCTATGGTTCCGGATTTTCCAAAACCCGGCAGAACACCCAAAACCCGGCGCGTAGTTGCCGGGTCGTCCGCTGGGTGCCACCACACTAGGCCGCTTGGTTTCTCCCGCCGATTTGTTTGTTGTTATTGTTCAGTGGTGTTGTGACTGTAGAGTTGTGTACACTGTTATTTTGTGTACTTCTACAGGTCTGTTATTGGTATTATGGCTCCCAAACGTCCAGGAACACCTACTGGGGGAAGTGAAAAGATAAGGAAGAACAATGTGTTAACTATTTCTGAGAAAATGGACCTTTTGAAGAAGTTGGATGTTCTTTTGTTCGACGTTCTAAAAGTCGGAAAATTCCATTACTCGGCTCGGCGCTGGTCCCGAGGTTGCAGAGTTTGGGAACTTAACCTGTACCACCACCATTACTTTCCCCCTTAGAAATAAAGAAGCCCCTTGAAGCTCATTTGATACAAGAGATCAGTCATGGCAGGAAGTAGAGAGGCAAGAGGTACTCCCTGACAGGAGCACCTCTCATGAATGCTGGAGTGATAACATATAACCGAAGAGGAAAGACTATACTAAATGAGATGGTACGTTAAATATATACACAGAAAAACTCGTATTCGGACCCTCGTTGTTCGGACTTTGACATTATTCGGACATCCTCCCCTTTTTTTTTTTTTTTTTTTTTTTTTTTTTTTTTTTTTTTTTTTTTAGGGGGTCGAAATTTCCTAGCTATTTACACCTAGAATTTTTTTTTTTTTTTTTTTTTTTTTTTTTTTTTTTTAATAATTTTAGGGGTCGAAATTTCCTAGCTATATATACACCTGTTTTTTTTTTTTTTTTTTTTTTTTTTTTTTTAAGGGTCGAAATTTCCTAGCTATACGTATATTCACTTCATATTTTTTTTTTTTTTTTTTTTTTTTTTTTTATTACATATCCCGCCATTATTCGGATCCTTGCATGACTCGGACCACTCCTTGGCCCAATGAGTCCGAATATGAGAAGTTTTACTGTACTTTAAAAAAATGATGTCCCGCTCACCTGATGGCCTGTTCCCTCTGAGCCTTGCGGACCTCTGGCTTCATGTTCCTGCAAGACAACAACACAAGGAGTTAACTGAAGTACTGGAGCAACACAAAGCATACATAACATAGGCACATTAGGGGACATAGGATCAAAGTGCATAGAGTTAGAGAGAGGGAGAGAGGGGGAGAGTTAGGAGTTAGACAGAGAGTGTGTTTTATTAGCCCCTTCACGCCCAGATCTTTCCTTTATAAAATCATCTGTTGTCAAGCCATAAAATTACGATAAGTCACTGAATATACCAAATTAACTAGTGGACAAGGATACTAAACAGGTCATAGCTTTAAAACATTGCTTATAGTCACTTAAAATCATCTAATGGTACCCAAATTACTATGGAAATTACGTTCTGGGTCTCAAGGGGTTGATGTCCCACCCACATACACACCCACCCACCCACATACATACATACACACCCACCCATCACCCACCTACATGCATACATACACACATCACCCACCCATCACCCCACCCACCCATCCCTACATCGATTCAGAGTCTAAACATAAAAATAGTTAGTAGTATAAATAGTTGAAATATATGTATGTAATTCATTGCTCTGAATAGTAAGGGCCTATAGTACACAGTGTATACATAGTGCTCACCTCTTGGTCATAATGTCGATGAGAGAGGCGCCCACGATGGCTCGCTGGTACTTCTGTGTGCGGCGAGTGCGCTTCTTGGTGGTCTCCTCCTCCATGCCCTTCTTGTGCTTGCGCCTGGAAGGAAAACACAACCACAAGTGTTAAAAGTAGAAGTGCTGAGGTTATTCTAAAGTTTTATCTGGCTCTAGTCAGGCCTCGCCTAGACTATGCGGTTCAGTTTTGGTCTCCATATTACAGGATGGATATAACACAACCATGGCCACTAGTCCCACCACACTACAGGATAACACATAATAACATAAGAACATAAGGAAGCTACAAGAGGCTGGGAGACCTACACGTGGTAGTTCCTGTTACTTAACACTACCTACATCCACCTTTCATCCCCATCCATAGCACTGTCCAGCCTCCCTTTAAAGCTCCCTAATGACTCCACACTAACCACCTGTCTACTGAGTCCATGCCAATCATTCACCACCCTATTTGTGAACCAGTTTTTCCCTATTTCTTTTTAAATCTACGCTTTTCCAGCTTGAATCCGTTACTTCTTGTTCTGCCCTGGTTAAAAGCCGTAAGAACTTTTCCTACCTCGCCTTTATTAAATCCCTTGAACCACTAAATCCCCAGCCAGACCAGCCCCCTACCTCCTCACTACCACACACAACACTAAAGAAATGCCAGGACATTGATATCATTAACATTTCTTGAGAAAATAATATCGTCAGAGGTATGAAACAAATAAATCGCCGGGCGTAATCTGTAACTGAACGGATTGTACGCATTCTTTTTGTACATCGAATGATTGAATTGGGAAAAAATTACTTACGGATGTTTCTGTCTGAAATATATATATTTTTTTTTTTTTTTTTACCTTAGACTGGTAAACGCCACCTTTAATTAAGGTTAACACACACACACACACACACACACACACACAAGGTGCAATCCGTTCGTACACAGGTTGTTTCGTACACCTAAAAGTTGTTTCGTAGTCTATATGCAACCATAGTCGTTCCGTACACCCAGCTCAGAGTTAAACTTGACGACTAGTTACGAAACGACACCAGGTATGTACGTAAAAACTCAAAATCAGTGTACGAAACAACTAATAAAACCTGAGTACGAAACAACTTGTGTACGAAACTCCCTGTAAGCACACACACACACACACACACAGAGCAGAGAAGAGAAAGAGGAGACTTAATAACAATGTTTAAGCAGATAACCAAGATGGAAGAAACAGACCATGAGAGACTACTGCCTCGGAAACAACGGTAAGGTCGCTACACAAGAGGACATACAAAACAACTAGGAAAAGGGAGATGCCTGAACAACATCAAGAAGTACACACACACACACACACACACACACACACACACACAGCTTCCCTCATAGCAATGTAGCAGTTTGGAATGGACTAAATGAGGTGCCACACACACACACACACACACACACAGTACAGCTTCCCTCATAGCAATGTAGCAGTTTGGAATGGACTAAATGAGGTGCCACACACACACACACACACAATACAGCTTCCCTCATAGCAATGTAGAAGTTTGGAATGGACTAAATGAGGAGGTGATATCGGCAAATAATGTGCACCAGTTGAAAGAAAGACTGGATAAATGTAGCTACGGAGACGGGACCCCACCAGTGTAGCTCAGGCCCTGTAAAACACTACTAGGTAAACACACACACACACAAACACTTGCCTGTAGAGGATGGTCCAGCGAATCTCACGTGGGTTCCTCTTCATCATGTGCGCGCGTTCACACTTGGCGCTCATAAAGACGTACACCTGTAGGGGAAACAATACGCACATATGAGGGAAACAATACGCACACATGAGGGAAACAATACGTACACAGGGTCACTTACATGCAACTAAATACTCTTACTATCACTGCCACTAATACTTCCATTACTGTAACATCATTTGTTCTTATTGTATAAATTGTAAATATTATTGCCAAAAATAATGTTTTTTTGTGTTGCCTGAAATTCTGTATGTTAGATTACTGTAGATATATACAATAGGTGGCAGGAAACTCAAGCAACTCACACTCATTTGTGCTCTCTCTCTCTCTCTCTCTCTCTCTCTGACTTTCCTATATCAAAATATGTACGTAATTCATATTATGGTTATTGCCATTGGTTTTTTAACAAGCGGCTCTGGGCGGTCGCACCTTTTCAACCCTGTTATCTCCGTACATCAGGGTCACAGCGTTGCAATAGTCAATCTCCGTACATCAGGGTCACAGTGTTGCAATAGTCAATCTCCGTACATCAGGGTCACAGCGTTGCAATAGTCAATCTCCGTACATCAGGGTCACAGCGTTGCAATAGTCAATCTCCGTACATCAGGGTCACAGCGTTGCAATAGTCAATCTCCGTACATCAGGGTCACAGCGTTGCAATATTCAATCTCCGTACATCAGGGTCACAGCGTTGCAATAGTCAATCTCCGTACATCAGGGTCACAACGTTGCAATAGTCAATCTCCGTGCATAAGGGTCACAGCGTTGCAATAGTCAATCTCCGTACATCAGGGTCACAGCGTTGCAATAGTCAATCTCCGTACATCAGGGTCACAGCGTTGCAATAGTCAATCTCCGTACATCAGGGTCACAGCGTTGCAATAGTCAATCTCCGTACATCAGGGTCACAACGTTGCAATAGTCAATCTCCGTACATCAGGGTCACAGCGTTGCAATAGTCAATCTCCGTGCATAAGGGTCACAGCGTTGCAATAGTCAATCTCCGTACATCAGGGTCACAGCGTTGCAATATTCAATCTCCGTGCATAAGGGTCACAGCGTTGCAATAGTCAATCTCCGTACATCAGGGTCACAGCGTTGCAATAGTCAATCTCCGTACATCAGGGTCACAGCGTTGCAATATTCAATCTCCGTACATCAGGGTCACAGCGTTGCAATAGTCAATCTCCGTACATCAGGGTCACAACGTTGCAATAGTCAATCTCCGTACATCAGGGTCACAACGTTGCAATAGTCAATCTCCGTACATCAGGGTCACAGCGTTGCAATATTCAATCTCCGTCCCTGCCGCCCCTCACAGCTTGATTTGTTCCCACGCCCAACCAAGCTTTCTGATCCAGGTGTAAATATAATAACGATATGTTTTCCTGTTTCTTTTGATTGCAGCTATTAAATTTACACTCACTCAAGAGATGCAGAGTAGGGGGCGATCTGATAAAGTTTTTAAGTGGATAAAGGGGTTAATAAAGGCGAGGTAGGAAAAGTTATCACGGCTATTAACCAGGGTAGAACAAGAAGTAACGGATTCAAACTGGAAAAGCGTAGATTTATAAAAGAAATAGGGAAAAACTGGTTCACAAATAGGGAAGTAGATTATTGGCATGGACTCAGTAGACAGGTAGTTAGTGTGGAGTCAATAGGGAGTTTTAAAAGGAGGCTGGACAGTGTTATGGATGGGGATGAAAGGTGGATGTAGGTAGTGTTAAGTAACAGGAACTACCACGTGTAGGTCTCACGGCCTCTTGTAACTCCCTTATGTTCTTATGTTCTTATGTTCCTATGTTTAAAAGGAGGCTGGACAGTGTCATGGATGGGGATGAAAGGTGGATGTAGGTAATGTTAAGTATCAGGAACTACCACGTGTAGGTCTCACGGCCTCTTGTAGCTTCCTTATGTTCTTATGTTCTTATGTATACCAAGCAATGGACAATTCAGCTTGATTTGTTCCCATGTCGAGACCAAGCTTTCTGCTCCAGGTGTAAATATAATAACTACCGGTATAGTCTATTATTTTTTACAACGCAAAAATTCCATGTTATCTTAAGGTCTCATGCTTAAAATGATGCCTATGTTTACCTGATGATAGGGTTAACTATGATAAAATACAGCTGAAATTAAGAAGAAGCATAGTATTCCCTTCTCCTGGCATCAAATATCAGTCAGTAAGCAGCAAGGGGGCAGGATTTTTTGCCTCGTGAAAAAAAATAGACTATAGATGTTTTCGTATTTTATTTTTCACTTTTCGGGAAGGAAATTATACACTGTGATTTAGAGAGGTGAGAGGCAGAGGCTTGGCGGCCGAGGCTGCTTCGTCCCACGGTAACCAACACTCTGCCTGGCCGGCATATTCCCCAACTCTATGCCAGTCTGTGGTTTCTGAGTGAAGACGCCTGGCTGTAGCTCCGAAACTAACCATAGGATCTCCTCAAAAATACCCTCATTGTAATTCCCACACAAAGTTCCCATGAAGACATGGACAACCTAACCTAACCTAGCCTACACTAACCGTAACCTAACCTACACTAACCGTAACCTAGCCTACACTAACCGTAACCTAATGTAACTTACCACCTACACTAACCGTAACCTAATGTAACTTAACCACCAACACTAACCATAACCTAATGTAACTTAACCACCTACACTAACCGTAACCTAACCTAACCTACACTAACCGTAACCTAACCTAACCTACACTAACCGTAACCTAGCCTAACCTACACTAACCGTAACCTAATGAGTTCAAGAGTATACACTACTACAACTAACACTAACACTACTACTACTACTACAACTACCACTACTAACGCCACATACTCTTCCAGCAAAAGGGACGATGCGCCCGGCTGTTGTGCCAAACTCTCACATGAAGAATAGATCCGTGTTACTAAAGCTATGTAAACAATAGGTATTACCATGCGCATTATGTGATGCGGGAAGTGATGCAGAACGGGCGTGTGTCGACACAAGGCATTACGATGAGCGCATTACTTCCCGCAGCACACGACACGGGCGGGAGTTTACTGCTGAATCATCATAACATTGCCTGACTTGTACCAGAGAGAGAGCCAGATAATGATACTATAAGCCCCTCATACAAAGAAAGATCCTTGTAATAATAATTATGATCCTTAAATACAGTAAACCCTCTTGTATTCGGACCCTCATTATTCGGACCTCCTCATTTGGGGGGTGGGAGAAGTGGGGGGTGCGGGGGGGGTCGAAAATTCCTAGCTATACCACCTAATTTTTTTTTTTTTAAGGGGTCGAAATTTCCTAGCTTTCCCAAACATACCTAATTTTTTTTTTTTTTTTACATATCCCCCCATATATAATCCCCCCATTATTCGGATCCTTGCATTACTCGGACCACTCCTTGGCCCAATTAGTCCCAATATAAGAGGTTTTACTGTGGTAAGAGAAATCCTTGTAAATAATAGTAATAAGCCTTTGATAGTAAAACAGAGAGGGCAGGCACGACAGCTGACGGCTACTGATGCAGGCATTACGTTGCACAAATGCCCCGCGCTAGATTTGCCTCCCGCATTACTTTTCCGCATCATTCAACACAAAAATAGAGTTCCCGTATTATAATGTGCATTGTAACGCCTAGTGTGGACGCACCTTAATTAAAAGAACTCTAGCTATACTCATACACATTACAAGTACATATGTGGTGACTCCTACAGGTTTAACCCCTTGAGGCCCACAACATTATTTCTATATTAATTTGGGTACCATTAGATGATTTTTAGTATATATAAGCAATATTTTATAGCTATGACCTGTTTAGTATCCTTGACCACTAATTAATGTGGTATATTCAGTGACTTTTCGTAATTATATGGCTCGAAAACACACGTTTTTTTATAGCCAAGGAAAGATCTGGGTGTGGAGGGGTCAAGTAGCACATACGTACAAAACGGCTACGGTGGGCAAGTAGCGCCCCACTCCCCTACTCACAACTAAATGGCTATGAGGATTTTTTTGGGATTTACGAGTTGTGACTGTGTGAGTTTAACAGATTCCCGTGAGAAAAAAAAAAGTAAAAATAGACGGATCTGCGCGTTACAAAATTCTTAATTTTTGACTGGGCTCAACGGGTCGGGGCACCCCTTCACACCCAGACCCTTCCTTGGCTATAAAAAGTTGTCTGTTGTTAGCCATATAATTACGAAGTCACTGAATATACCAAATTAGTTAGCAGACAAGGATATTAACCAGGCCATAGTTATAAAATATTGCTTATAGTCACTAAAAAGCATCTAATGGTACCCAAATTACAATGAAAATTACGTTCTGGGCCTCAAGGGGTTAAGGGTACAAGGGTAAAAATAGGGCGAAGCATTGTAGTAGTGAGAAAACTGACGCCAGATTGGTGGTCAGCGGGACACATTCTCATGAGAACACCACCGATGAATGGCGAACACCCACACTCAACATAATGTTGGCTTGGTGTTAGGCAGTGAGGGTACAAGGAGGGTACTCCACACAGGTGTCTGTGTGTTAGGCAGTGAGGGTACAAGGAGGGTACTCCACACAGGTGTCTGTGTTAAGCAGTGAGGGTACACGGTGCCCTCCACCTTGCCCCGCTTCTCACTGCCCTAGTATTGACGGAAACTTTGTTTGCAAGCAATGTTTCCCAACTGTTTCCTAAATGTGTCCTGTCCAGACTTCAGTAACTGTTGTTCTCAGAATGCCTGTGAGTGAGGAGGATGCTGCAGCTGCCTCTGCGTTTTACGTTATAATGCACTCAACTTTTTATTTTAATCAACGTTCACACACACACACACAAGGGCATAACAGCTATGCGTCCTTGTTCTATAAATACTACCGTCAGGACATTCCTGGCGTCTGGCGACATTAGGGCAGGTGGTGACTAAAGTGTTATCTACGGTACGTAGTCTACTACTTCATTCTACCATAGTTTATATGGTACAATATTAATAATACTTCCATACTCTCTTAGCCCCCCTTCCCCCCCTTGTTTTTTGCACTACGCCTCGCCCCCTTATGAAAAACAGGGTGATTTAGACCAAGAAGTTATTACTGAGGACACAAACGCATCAAAATCTATTCGAATATAAATAAAAGGCTTGTTTTTATAATAGCGTTAAGTTTTGAACCCAGAAATACCCCATTTTTACCCATCTAGCGTACATATATTGCCTCTGCTTGGGTGTTATATCATGCAATACAGCCCCACACCCTTTCTTACCCCTTACATAGCCTTGAATATTGCACGGGAACCCGTAAATTTTGGTAAGAAGCAGAAGAAAATAAGATAAGTGAAGCCAGAAATACCCCCTTTTTACCCATCTAGCGTGCATATATTGCCTCTGCTTGGGTGTTATATCATGCAATACAGCCCCACACCCTTTCTTACCCCTTACATAGCTTTGAATATTGCACGGGAACCCGTAAATTGAGGTAAACAGCAGAAGAAAATAAGAGAAATAAGATAAGAGAAGCCAGAAATACCCAATTTTTACCTATTTATCGTGCATATATTGTCTTTGTCAATGAGTAATATCATGCAATACAGCCCCATACCCTATCTTACCCCTTAAATAGCCTTGAATATTGCACGGGGAGGCGTAAATCGAGGCATAAATATAAGAGTAAGGATAAATATCCAATATGGCTGCCGCTGTGACGTCATCAAGGACTTTATCAGAGCTCCTCTTAATCTTGACATTCAACTTGAGACTACAACTTTTCCCTTCATAATCAAATACATCAAATAATAAATAAATCAACACGGATAAAGTAAAATAATGATAAATAGGACACAATAAGCCTAAAAAAACAATAAAATACCGAAAAATTTATGAAATATCGTGTTTTAAAATATGGTCCGAAAAAAACTCAAAATTCACCACAAAAAATCGACTTTTTAACAAAGCCCTTATAAATCGTGAAAAAATACGAGCAAATAGTATATGATGTGTGCATCTTATAAACAGTAGCAGATCCTCGTTTAGTGTTGAAAACAAGGAGTAACACATCTTTTGTTTTTTCGATAATTTGACCCTTTTAACCACTGAGTCAGATGTATTCCTTCATTAAATACATGAAAAACACGTCCCATAGGCACACACAAACACACTGCGCCTGTAGGCATAGCTAATCACACACAAATAACCTCACCGCTCATTTAGAAGGAAGAATAAGATTGACGTGAAAGTGTAAACAAAACCCGCCTAAAATAAATAAACAAAATACAGCCACCAGGCGCGTGATTAATGCATAAAACGATGCGGAAATATTGAAATATATTAAAACACACAAAAATCCCCCTATATTTAGTGTAAATAAAGAATTATCAACAAAATATCGGTATTTTATACGGTGTTACTAACTGATTGAGTCATATTTATTTTACGAAGGCCTTAAAACTCTGAGACTTTATATGGAAAGTCTTACAACAAACTGGGGTTTTTAATAAGACCATGCAATCCTTTATCGGTGCACGAATAAAAAAGTGATTATTCGTTTTGAAATGCGTAATTGGCACCTCGTAAACATGGCGGCGAGCCCAGAGCCAATCAGAGGCCTCGCTACACTGACAGCCAATCAGAGGCCTGGCTACATCTCTCAGCCAATCAGCGTTCAGCTGGGTTGAACCAACTAGGCGGCCATGTTTGTTGTTTACCCAAGATATATACTTATTTAATGGGAAATAAGGCGAGATTTACCCTTAAATACCTTACTTATGGTGTATTAGTGATACTCTTATTGTTAAGTGATAAATATAGGGTGGACGATAATACACTGCAGCCATATTAGCCCATTATCAGCGTAATATTCTCCCTGAAATATATGACATTTGAGTTTGATGCCGGTAAATAGAATATTGTGACGTGTTTTCGCTAAGTGTCTCCCGCTGAATACTACAGAGACGTACCCAGGGTATACCTTGATGCGCTGATCCTAGGTTCGAGTCCCGCGTGCCCGAGATTAGCTTTCTATGGACCACTGTGGCCGCGGTGTAGGGATCTGAGTAGCTACCGTAGATAACACTATAGTCGCCAGTCACTCAGTACTGCACTAATGTCACCAGGCACAATATATTACGAATTTTAGCATCACTACTGATTTGTATATACACTCAGACTTTTCTGGGCGAGAAATATCCCTCAAAAACTCTCCCCAAACTACCTGGCGTGTTACCTCACCATCTTTTTAAATGCCTTATCAAAGGTCACTTGATAGCAGAAGGGAAAACACACACACACACACACATCTCTCATAGTCGGACGAACGGATAAGGAGAGAGAGAGAGAGAGAGAGAGAGAGAGTGTGATCAGACATGTTTTCATATCACTGGCAGTCACCGATCTACGGGACTCACCTTTACAATTAAAACAAATAAAATAGCCATCATATCACACATGAGAGAGAGAGAGAGAGAGAGAGAGAGAGAGAGAGAGAGAGAGAGAGAGAAATCATTTATTAGCATTGCAAGACACTTATATCACCTCACTCTAAAAATCTCTCTAATAAAGTTATCTTCACTCATAACTTTCACCACCACCTACACTCTGTCATCACACACACACACACACACACACATTTCCTCTCAGTCTACATGTCTTCAGTGGCACATACAAGGCTGTAGGGATGCTAAAATTCGTAATATATTGTGCCTGGCGACATTAGTGCAGTGGCGAGTGACTGGCGACGTTTTACCCTGGATCTTCTTCTTCTTCTTTCAGGTGGGGAGCTAAACCGCGGTTTTCACCCGGTTCAAAGCCTAATTCCGCTGGCTCCCTCAGGGCTTGTATGAGGCCCTAACTCTCTGCTCTTTTTTCCCAAGCCTTTTCTAAAAATACTTTAACCCCTTCGATGATTCTTCTATTTGTATCCTGTACCCTACTCAAACTTGGTAAATATTAACTATTAACTAGTCATCCAGGGTGCAGTGGTTCAGTATAGGCGCTGCGACACTGACTAGTTTGACCACTAATAATGGGGTCACGGCAGCCCCATGACCCCTCCTGACCCATTAATAAATAAATAAGTCAACAAAATAAGATAAAAATGACGTACCTTCCCATCCGTCCTGACCATAGTTTTGCCATGGCCGGGCTGAATCTTGTAGCCGCTGAAATTACACAACTGGAGCCTGGAACAAAGGATGAAATGGGTTTAGTAGTTGTATAGGATGTCTGGGTTATATTGCAGTATGTTATAAATGTATGGAAGCATGGATGATAGGGATAAAAGAGGATATAGCGGAGAGGCACTTACTTCATGGCGGATAGCTACACAGAACGTAAACAAGGGAGGTTGCCAGCGAGGGATTTCTGAGATATTTCATTCATATTTTTTAAACATGGATAATTCTATTAATTCTATATATCTATAGTAAAACAATGCCTTCGTAAACTATTCTGAATATTATTTCAGCCTTATATGTCAGTTAAACCTTGTAATTATAGCAAACACGCAGTTAAAAGCAGATTCTCTAGATATAAATAGAGTGATCATTTCTCGTATAATTGAAGCCAAAAATATAAGAACTTTACAAATTTCCATCCATAGTCTACTTTTAAAGCTCCTTCTTGACTCGCACTAACTACCTGATAACTGCAGAGGCTATTTCAATCATCTATACCTATTTATACACTATTTGTACCTCTATTTCATCCATAACTAAGGAAGCTACATGAGGCCGTGATAAAATACTGTAAATTCCATCTGCCAGCTGACTATACACACTCGTTCACTATACAAGTCTCAATGCAAGCTGGTTATATGTCAAACTATGATATAATACTTCAATTATCTATATTATAGGATCTCTAAACTGTGATATATTCTTATAAGTAACAGGAACTACCACGAGTAGGTCTCACAGCCTCTTGTAGCTTCCTTATTTTCTTATGTTCCTATGTTCTTAATAGCTCTGTCTTTGTATCAATGGCATATATACTGATAAAAACACACTTAGATACCTTCCCTTACACTTATAAATACCTTCCCATACACTTATAAATACCTTCCCTTACTTATAAATACCTTCCCTTACACTTAAATACCTTCCCATACACTTATAAATACCTTCCCTTACACTTATAAATACCTTCCCATACACTTATAAATACCTTCCCTTACACTTATAAATACCTTCCCTTACACTTATAAATACCTTCCCATACACTTATAAATACCTTCCCATACACTTAAACCTCCTACTTATAAATACCTTCCCATACACTTATAAATACCTTCCCTTACTTATAAATACCTTCCCTTACTTATAAATACCTTCCCTTACACTTATAAATACCTTCCCATACACTTAAATACCTTCCCATACACTTATAAATACCTTCCCTTACACTTATAAATACCTTCCCATACACTTATAAATACCTTCCTACATTTTAATACTCTTACATAAAATACCTTCCCATACACTTATAAATACCTTCCCTTACACTTATAAATACCTTCCCATACACTTATAAATACCTTCCCATACACTTATAAATACCTTCCCTTACACTTATAAATACCTTCCCATACACTTATAAATACCTTCCCTACACTTATAAATACCTTCCCATACACTTATAAATACCTTCCCTTACACTTATAAATACCTTCCCTTACACTTATAAATACCTTCCCATACACTTATAAATACCTTCCCATACACTTATAAATACCTTCCCATACACTTATAAATACCTTCCCATACACTTATAAATACCTTCCCATACACTTAAATACCTTCCTTCCTTCTGTCTGTCTGTATGTCTCTCATATAAAAACAAGGAAGGCTTCCAAACATTAAAATTCACATCTTTATCTCTCCTCTTCCTGTCTTCCTGTCCCATACTACTATATAAAAATTCCCAAGGACAGGTTAATTAAAACATGGGGTTCACATATACCTTCCTTCACTTATTCCCTTCTCTTCCTATGAAATACCTCTCCTTAACTATAACAACAATAGATTAATAAATACTTCTTACAACTTATAAAACATGCTTACACATTCATCAATACCTTATACATAAACTTCCATGAACTTAAGATCTTCCGTAATTATAAATTTTCTTACAACTTATAAATACTTACGCTTCACTTAAATACTCTTAACTAGAAATACTTCCTCATTATAATATTCCATAATTAAAAGTACTCCCTAACTAAATCCTTCATACATTAAATACCTCATTACAACATAGAAAATCTTACATGAAATACTTCCCTTACACTTTAAATACTTCCTTACACTTTAATACTTCCTTACACTTATAAATACAGCTTCACTACATATACAAATGACTTCCCTACACTTGTATAATACTTACTTAATCTGCCAACACTTATAAATACCTTCCTGTACACTGTAGACAATGCTTGCCCTTGCACAGCTGTGTCACCTGTAAACCCTTACTCTGTAAACCTTCCATGACACTTTGTACCTTGCCTTAGACACTTAGAACACCTTCTGTACACTTAACAGCCTGTCGTCACCTGTAGACACATGTTTTACCCTGTGCAAAGCTGTGTCAACTGTAACACATGCTGTGCCCTGTGAACAGCCTGTGTCACCTGTAGACGTACACTTGCTGCTCCCTTCACAGGACTGTGTACTGTAGAAACATGGTACCCTGTCACGCCTGTGTCACCTATAGACACATGCTTGCCTGTGAAAGCCTGTGTCACCTGTAATAGAACATGCTGTTCCTGTGCAACAAGCTGTATTCCTGTAGACATATGCTGTACCGTTGACAGTTGTGTCACCTGTAGACACATGCTGTTACCTGTGCAACAAATGTGTCCACTTATACAAATGCTGTGCACCTGTTGAACATCATTAATACCTGTAATACACGTAAGACAATCTGTCCCTTGATTTTCACAGCCTGTTTTCACTGTAGACAACAATGCTGTCCCTGTGCACAAATGCCTTTGTCACCTGTAGACACATGCTGTGCCCTGTGAACAGCCTGTGTCACCTGTAGACACATGCTGTACCCTGTGCACAGCCTGTGTCACCTGTAGACACATGCTGTGCCCTGTGAACAGCCTGTGTCACCTGTAGACACATGCTGTACCCTGTGAACAGCCTGTGTCACCTGTAGACACATGCTGTACCCTGTGAACAGCCTGTGTCACCTGTAGACACGTATACACATGCTGTACCCTGTGCACAGCCTGTGTCACCTGTAGACACATGCTGTACCCTGTGCACAGCCTGTGTCACCTGTAGACACATGCTGTGCCCTGTGAACAGCCTGTGTCACCTGTAGACACATGCTGTGCCCTGTGAACAGCCTGTGTCACCTGTAGACACATGCTGTACCCTGTGCACAGCCTGTGTCACCTGTAGACACATGCTGTACCCTGTGCACAGCCTGTGTCACCTGTAGACACATGCTGTACCCTGTGAACAGCCTGTGTCACCTGTAGACACATGCTGTACCCTGTGAACAGCCTGTGTCACCTGTAGACACATGCTGTACCCTGTGAACAGCTTATAAACACATGCTGTACACTGTGAACAGCTTATAAACACATGCTGTACCCAGTGGACCGCTCAGCAACTCTGCAATGGCTGAGAAAACTTTGCAGAATTTCTTTGGCATTCCAATGGAGTTATTTTTGCTTGTCAGCCTTTTTCTTTTTTTCTTTCTTCTTCTTCTTCTTCTTGTCCTTTTTCTTCTTCTTGTGTTTACTCTTGGCTTCCGCGCCGCTGGAATCACTGTTCACGGCGGCTCGCTTCTTCTTCTTCTTCCTCTTCTTCTTCTTGACCACCTCCTCGTCCTCGCTGCTGCTACTACTACTGCTACTGCTGCTACTACTGCTGCTACTGTTGGAGGAGCTTAGGCTGAGAGATCGCTTCCTCTTCTTGCGCTTGCGTGTCTTCTCCTTGGTCTTGGCCTCCTTGGCCTCCTTGGCCTCCTTGGCCTCCTTGGCGTGCCGGGCGGAGGACGGGGAGGGAACGCGGATGGGCGAGTACCTCCGTCCCCTCTCCTCCTCCTCCCTGGCAGACAGCTCTCTGCTGGGGCGGCGGGCTGGGGCTCCATAGCCCTCCCTGGGGCTGCTGGCTTCACCTTCCTCCCTTGCGGACAGGTGTTTACTGGGGCGGGCTGGGGGATGCTGGGGTCCATACCCTTCTCTGGGGCTGCTCAGCTCACCTTCCTCCCTAGTAGACAGGTGTTTGCTGTGGCGGGCTGGGTGCCTGGATTCATAGGCCTCCCTTCTAGACAGGTCTTTGCTGGGCAGAGGTTCATAGCCTTCCCTTCTGGACAGGTCTTTGCTGGGCCTGGGTCCATAGCCTTCCCTGGGGCTGCTAGCCTCCCCTTCCTCCCTGGCAGACAGGTGTTTGCTGGGGCGGGCTGGGTGCCTGGGTTCATAGCCCTCCCTGGGGCTGCTGGCTTCACCTTCCTCCCTTGTAGACAGGTGTTTGCTAGGGTGGCGGGCTGGGGGATGCTGGGGTCCATAGCCTTCCCTGGGACTGCCGGCCTCGCCTTCCTTCCTTCTGGACACGTCCTTGCTGGGGCGGACAGGGTACCTGGGATCATAGGCTTCTCTCCTGGACAGGTCTTTGCTGGGCAGGGGCCCATAGCCTTCCCTGGGGCGGCCGGCCTCGCTTACACGGGCGGGGTGCCTGGCTTCATAGGCCTCCCTGGGGCGGCTGGCCTCGCCTACACGGGCTGAGGGCCTGGGTTCAGCCTCGCCTACACGGGCTGAGGGCCTGGGTTCAGCCTCGCCTACACGGGCTGAGGGCCTGGGTTCAGCCTCGCCTATACGGGCTGAGGGCCTGGGTTCAGCCTCACCTACACGGGCTGAGGGCCTGGGTTCATAGGCCTCCCTCGAACTGCTGGCCTCGCTTTCCTCCCTTGTAGACACGTCCTTGCTGTGCTTGGGTTCATAGGCCTCCCTGGGGCTGCTGGCCTCCCCTTCCTCCCTAGTAGACAGGTGTTTGCTGGGCAGGGCTGGGTACTTGGGTTCATAGGCCTCCCTTGTGGCCAGGTCTTTGCTGAGCAGGGGTCCATAGCCTTCCTGCCTTGTGGACAGCAGGTGTTTGCTGGGGTGGTGGGCTGGCAGCTGCTGAGGCTCATAGGTTGCCATGGGGTTGCCGGCCTCACCAACACGGGATATCTGCTGGGGTTCATACTCCTCCCCTGAGCTGCGGGCCTTGCCTACACGGGCTGGGGGGTGCTGGGGCTCATACTCTTCCTCCGAGCTGCCGGCCTGGCCAACACGGGATATCTGCTGGGGTTCATAGGTTTTCCTGGGGCTGCCGGCCTGGCCCACACCTGCAGGCATGTCCCGGGCAGCATTGTCTGTGTCCTGCACCGTGGCCTGTGGTGGGGTGACACCAGGGGCAGCAGGCTCCACTGCCGCCCCCGTGGCTGGTGACAGTGGCGGGACCTGTGCGGCGAGGGCTGTGTCCTGTGTTGCCAAGGGTGCCTGTGGTGTGGCTGTGTCCTGGGGTGGCAGGGAAGGCAGGCTGGTGGTGGCTGCCAACGCCAGGGTGACGACTGGAGGAGTCTCAATGGAACTTTTCTCTGCAAATGCCTTGGTGGTGTCTGTGGCACATACTTCAGTAGTGTCTGTAGCCCATACCTTGGTCGTGTCTGTGGCACATACTTTGGTGGTGTCTGTGGCACATACTTTGGTGGTGTCTGTGGCACATACCTCAGTAGTGTCTGTGGCACATACCTCAGTCGTGTCTGTAGCACATATTTCAGTGCTGTCTGTTACACATACTTTGGTGGTGTCTGTGCCAGATGCTTTAGTGATGTCAGTGACAAATGCTTCAGTGTTGTCTGTGGCACCTACTTTGGTGGTGTCTGTGACACATATTTTGGTGGTGTCTGTGACACATACTTTGGTGGTGTCTGTGGCACATACTTTGGTGGTGTCTGTGGCACATACTTCAGTGGTGTCTGTTACACATACTTTGGTGATGTCTGTGGCACATATTTCAGTGCTGTCTGTGACAAATGCTTTGATCGTGTCTGTGACAAATGCTTTAGTGATGTCTGTGGCACATATTTCAGTGGTGTCTGTTACACATACTTTGGTGATGTCTGTGGCACATACTTCGGTGGTGTCTGTAACAAATGTTTTGGTGGTGTCTGTGACACCTACTTCAGTGCTGTGAATGCTGTGTTCAATGCTGTCAATTGCTTTGGTGGTGTCTGTTGCAAATGCTTTGGTGGTGTCTGTGGCACATACATGAGTGGTGTCTGTGGCACCTACATCAGTGGTGTCTGTGACACATACATGAGTGCTGTCTGTGGCACCTGGCATGACTTCTGGTTTCACTCTCTTGGCCTCCGCCAGCTCATCTGAAGACAGTTCTCTCTTTAAGCCTCTCTGCTCGGCCTCCAGTGTGGCAGCGTGGGAGACCTCGGGTAAAGGAGGGCCCACTGTGCTTGTTGCCTGGCAGGGTTTCTCAACAGGTGGGCTTGTATCTTGCTCCTTGACTTGTGGCATGGCACTGAGGCTTGTATCTTGCTCCTTGCCTTGTGACATGGCACTGAGGCTTATATCTTGCTCCTTGCCTTGTGACAATGCACTGAGGCTTGTATCTTGCTCCTTGACTTGTGACATGGCAGTGAGGCTTGTATCTTGCTCCTTGACTTGTGGCATTGCACTGAGTGCAACATTCTCTGCCTCTTTCTCAAGCTGTGAGTGTGGCTGAGATGGCTCCTCCCTCTCACTCCTCCTCTTGCTGCGGCCTGTGTCATGGGAGTCATTGGCAGCTGTCTTGTCACTCCTGGAGTCACTGGCAGCTGCCTTGTCACTCCTAGAGTCACTGGCAGCTGCCTTGTCACTCCTGTTGTCAGTGGCAGCTGCCTTGTCACTCCTGGAGTCACTGGCAGCTGCCTTGTCACTCCTGTTGTCAGTGGCAGCTGCCTTGTCACTCCTGTTGTCACTGGCAGCTGCCTTGTCACTCTTGTTGTCACTGGCAGCTGCCTTGTCACTCCTGGAGTCACTGGCATCTGCCTTGTCACTCCTGTGGTCACTGGCAGCTGCCTTGTCACTCCTGTTGTCACTGGCAGCTGCCTTGTCACTCCTGTTGTCAGTGGCAGCTGCCTTGTCACTCCTGTTGTCACTCCTGTAGTCACTGGCAGCTGCCTTGTCACTCCTGGAGTCACTGGCAGCTGCCTTGTCACTCCTGTTGTCACTGGCAGCTGCCTTGTCACTCCTGGAGTCACTGGCAGCTGCCTTGTCACTCCTGTTGTCACTGGCAGCTGCCTTGTCACTCCTGGAGTCACTGGCAGCTGCCTTGTCACTTCTGTTGTCAGTGGCATCTGCCTTGTCACTCCTGTTGTCAGTGGCAGCTGCCTTGTCACTCCTGGAGTCACTGGCAGCTGCCTTGTCACTCCTGTTGTCAGTGGCAGCTGCCTTGTCACTCCTGTTGTCACTCCTGGAGTCAGTGGCAGCTGCCTTGTCACCCCTTGAGGCATGTTTGTCAGTCTTTGTTTCGCTCTCAGAGTGACGTTTGGCCTTGCCTTTCCTGTCCTCCGGCCGCTCTGGACTGGCCGCCTCGGACCTTCCCGCCCTTGGCCGCCCTATCTGTGACTCTGTCTTGGAGGAGATGGTGATCTGGATGGAGGGACCCCGCCTCTTGGCCTCCCGCAGCTCTGCGCGGTCCCAGTCCGGCGTGGGACTACGCTCCTCCTCCTTCTGTTCCTTCTGCTTCTGTGTCTCCAGGTACACCTTGCGGGAGGCCAGACCCCGGCCGGAGAACAGCGCGTTCTCCGCACGCTTCAAGATGTCCACGGTGACCACCTTCTCCTCCTTCTCCGCCTCCTGGGGCTTGTCCGCCGGGGCAGCGGGACTGTGTGACGCCTCCTCCTCCCTCTCCCACTTGGACAAGGCAGGCAGGGGCAGGGGGGAGGCCACTGGCTGGGCCCCCGAGTGCCCCTGGGGTGCCTCTGTGTCCTGGTGGTCCGAGACAGTCTCTGTACCGCCAGACTCTACGCTAAACTGTGCCTCGGTGTGTTCTGTGTCTGTAACCTTGTCTTGCTCCTCCACACTACCTTCTGTGCCCTTCTTTGTATCATTAGAGTGACCTTTGACCTTCTTCTTCTTATCCTTCTTCTTCCTCTTCTTCTTGTCCTCTGGCTCGTCCCCGGAACCCTCGGCCTGGGAGGGCTCGGTGGAGGCTTGGGAGGCCCGCCGTTTCTCCTTCTTCTTCTTCTTCTTATCGTGTTTCCTTTTCTCTGACTTCCCCTCCTCCTCCTTACCCTCCTTGTGACCCTCCCCTCTCTCCTCCTTCTGCCTGCTCCTCCTCTTCTCCTCCTTCTCTTCCTTCTCCTGGGAATTACCTTTGTGTCTTCCTCTCTCCTCCTTCTCCGGTTTGTCCCAGCGTGACGAGTGTCGCTTCTCGCCGTCTCTTTATCTCTCTCCTTCTTGCCCTCGTGTCTCTCCCCGTCGCCCTTCTCTCTCCTGTCGTGGTCTCTCTCTCTCTTCTGCGACTCTCTCGACGTGTCTCTCTTGTCTCCGTCACGTTCTCTCCGCTCAGGGTCGCGTAATCTCTTGTCCGTTTCTTTGTGGCGGCGGTCGCTTGCCTCCCGTTCCCTTCTGGTATAGGCCTCCTTCTTACCTCCTTCTCCTTCTCTGTCTCTCTTATGCTCCTCCTTCCTCTCTATCTCTCTCTCCCTTCTCTCTACACCCTCTTTATCTCTCCTCTCGGGATCCTTCTCCCTTCGGTCTCTCTCTTTGTCTCGTCTCTCTACGTCTTTCTCTCTCCGGTCGCCATCTTTCTCTCTCCGGTCAAATTCTTTCTCTCTGCGATCGACGTTCTTCTCATCTTTTTTATCAATGTCTCTCTTCTCCATGTCCTTGTCTCTCTTGTCAGGGTCCTTATCTCTCTTCTCCATGTCCTTATCTCTCCTGTCTATGTCTTTATCTCTCCCAAAGTCTCTCTCCCGTCTCTCCTTGCCCGGGGACTTCAATAGACTCTTGCCGGGGGAATCGTGGGACTTGCCAGGGAACGCCGCAGGGTATCTTCCGTCGCGTTCTTCCGGCCGCTTTCCTTCATGCCGTACAAGTAGTCTGGTGTCGCCTTTGTCTTTACGGAGGAGGGGTTCGGGGATTCTACGAGGTTCCGAGTCCTTCCTGGGCGTTCGTCCTTTCTCTGCGGCAGAAAGCGCTTGTCAAAGGGCTCAAACGGTCTGCATCGGGCGGCGTCCTTTGTGCGTCGGGAAATTCTCCGAGCAACGAGAAAGTCCTACGTCTGGCCTCCTCCTCTTCGAATTTCTTCCGTTCTATGTCTGGGTATCTCGACCAGTCCTCCGCCCCGCGACCCGATGTTTCGCCGAGCCGCCTTAGGTCATCCATGCGATCCCTCCGTAACCTCGAGTCTTCGTACTCCCTGGGAATGTTGTGCATTTCGCCGTAGTAGCGCCGTTCGGCTTCCAGGGGCAGTCTTTTGCCTCGGTCGTGCCAGGGGTTGGCGTCCTTCTCGAAGTCGAAGCGTGCGTCCCTCTCCCAGTGTGGTGCGGGGTTTAGGAGTGCCCGGCGAGGCTCCTCCGAGGACGGCTGGGCTCTGTAATGAGATTGATTGATTGATTTAATGCCTAAAAAGGGATGTGCCAGACATCAGAGGTCATATGGCACTATGGCAAAGCATATAAAGGGTCACGGTTAAAGAATAATAGTGAAACGATGAGGGAAGGGGAAAGAACGGAATGTTACAGCAGGATGGTTAGATCAGATGTAGGATGTGGATTTGTTGGAGGAAGGAGGTTACATTTTCCAGGGAGAAGGAGGGGGATTCCGGGAGAGTGTCCGCAAGACAGGGAGGTCGGGAAAGGGAGGACAAATGAGGGAAGGAACTGGAACGGGCAGGAGTAAGATGGGGGCAGGATATGAGGACATGTTGGACAGTGAGAGGAACTGCCATGAGAACATCAGTACGTACATAAGGGGGCTTGCTCTCTACAGGGGCCTTATCCACCCATGTATGGACTATCCTTTACTAAAAATCTGAACTGGAAATCTCACATCTCATCTCTTGCTAAAACAGTTTCTAAGAAGTTAGGTGTCCTGTGGCGTCTGCCTCTTTTTTTTCTCCCTCCCAGTTGCTTGCTCTCTACAGGGGCCTTATCCGCCCATGTATGGAGTATATCTCACAGGTTTGGGGAGGATCCACTCATACAGCTCTCCTAAACAGGGTTGAGTCAAAAGCTTTTCGTCTCATCAACTCCCCTCCTCTGACTGACTGTCTTCAATCTTAAAATATCTCTGCTGAAATGTTGCTTCTCTTGCGATCTTGTAAATGAGGAGAAATGTATCTAAATAACAAATACTAAATACACTTTACGAATGTATTTAAATACTAAATACATCAATTGTATTTAAGTACTAAATGCATCAATTGTATATAAATACATTTGTAAATACATTTTAAATACACACAAATTTTAACATGTCCGAAAAAAAAATTGGATTTTCTTAGGATTTCCTTAGATTTTGGATTTCCTTGGAAATTTCCTTCTCAGGCCTAAATTTCCTTAAAATAAAGAAATTTCCTTGGCAGTGTAAGCACTGGTTCACTGTAACACCAGGGCTGCCAGATAGTGGGGCGGGTTTATGGCCAAATTAACTGTGAAAAAAGTATTTACATTTTTACATTATGAGTATTTAAATAAAATGTATTTAAATACTCATTAAAGTATTTAAATACGTGAAAACCAATGTATTTATAACTACATTTCTAAAGACACAAATGTTTATAAATACGTATCTAAATACAAATGTGTTTAAATACTGCCCAGCTCTGACTGCCGCCCTTACCTGTCAAAGGGGTAGCGGGCCTCCTGGCTGTGTGGGTCGTACCGGAAGTCCTCGGGCTGCCTCATCAGGCCCCCGCGGTCCCGCCCCCCCCGCCGGCTGTGCTCCCCACGCCCCCGCTCACTGAAGTCCCCGCGGAAGGTGTTGTGAGAAGGCTGGTTGTACCTGAAGGAAGACAATAATAACAACATAAGGAAGCTACAAGAGGCTGGGAGGTGGCGTTAATACTTACATTTCTACATCCATGGTTTCAGGACAGTTAGAAGGGGCTATCTGGAGAGTCTTGTGTCATTTTGTGTCTTCATCTGTGTCATATTATGCCTATAAATGAACAAATTACAAAAATATCACCCGAGCGGCGACCTACACTAAGGTCGCCAGCTAGTGTTTATGTTAAGAGTGTCCTCCCGCCGTCGTCGTCGCCCGAAAAAAAAAAAAAAAAAAAAAAGTAGTGAAATTTGAAAGCGTCTATACTTGCAGCTACAAAGCATAAAACAACGCTGAAACAGGGTAGATTATACAGTCATGATATAAACTACTGTGTATCATCTTCAGTGACACATACACAGCAGCAGTGATGCTATCATTCCTAATATATGGCGCCTGGCGACATTAGTGCAGGTGGCGACTATAGTGTTATCTACGGTAGTAGTAATAATTAAGCAATAATAATAGTGAAATAATAATAATAATAATAATAATAATAATAATAATAATAATAATAATAATAATAATAATAATAATAGCATTGAAGTGAAGTGTAGTAGCCCTAGTAATAGTTTAGGACAACAATAATAGTGCATTGTTTACCAGGCGTGAGTGTAATAATAATAATAATAATAATAGTAATAATAATAATAATAATAATAGTACTACTACTACTAATAATAATAGCATTGAAGTGAAGTGTAGTAGCCCTAGTAATAGTAAAGGACAACAATAATAGTGCATTGTTTACCAGGCGTGAGGGTCCCAGGCAGTCCCGGGTGGAGGGTAGCGCTGGTAGTCCTCGGCAGGCAAGGTGCCGGGCGCATTGTACCTCTCAAACTCTCGAGAGGCATTGAACTCCATGTGCGACCTGCAACAGTAACCGTGCACACCATTAACTTAAACAATGGTAGCAATGGTAGCTTAAGAGTGCTAGTAATGGGAGGGATGGGGGGCTCAATGGTAGCAGTAATGGTAGCTTAAGAGTGATAGTAATGGGAGGGATGGGGGGCTCAATGGTAGCAGTAATGGTAGCAATGGTAGCTTAAGAATGATAGTAATGGGAGGGATGGGGGGCTCAATGGTAGCAGTAATGGTAGCTTAAGAGTGATAGTAATGGGAGGGATGGGGGGCTCAATGGTAGCAGTAATGGTAGCAATGGTAGCTTAAGAATGATAGTAATGGGAGGGATGGGGGGCTCAATGGTAGCAGTAATAGTAGCTTAAGAGTGATAGTAATGGGAGGGATGGGGGGCTCAATGGTAGCAGTAATGGTAGCTTAAGAGTGATGGTAATGGGAGGGATGGGGGGCTCAATGGTAGCAGTAATGGTAGCTTAAGAGTGATAGTAATGGGAGGGATGGGGGGCTCAATGGTAGCAGTAATGGTAGCTTAAGAGTGATAGTAATGGGAGGGATGGGGGGCTCAATGGTAGCAGTAATGGTAGCAATGGTAGCTTAAGAATGATAGTAATGGGAGGGATGGGGGGCTCAATGGTAGCAGTAATGGTAGCTTAAGAGTGATAGTAATGGGAGGGATGGGGGGCTCAATGGTAGCAGTAATGGTAGCTTAAGAGTGATAGTAATGGGAGGGATGGGGGGCTCAATGGTAGCAGTAATGGTAGCTTAAGAGTGATAGTAATGGGAGGGATGGGGGGCTCAATGGTAGCAGTAATGGTAGCTTAAGAGTGATAGTAATGGGAGGGATGGGGGGCTCAATGGTAGCAGCAATGGTAGCAATGGTAGCTTGTAATGGGAGATATGGGGTGTCAATACAGGAACATATACATGGTAGAGGTGTCATGACCTACCTGCCGAGGGGTGACCGAGGCTGGGTGGGCAGCAGAGGTCGCAGGGGGGAGGACTTGATGCGTTGACTGGGGCTCGGAGTTCTGCAAGGTCGGACAAAGAATTATAAACAAATATATAGAAGTAAAAATATGGCGATTATAGCATGAATGGATCTATAAAAGGCTGCTGACTGAGTGAGTTACCTGCTGACTGAGTGAGTTACCTGCTGACTGAGTGAGTTACCTGCTGACTGAGTGAGTTGCCTGCTGACTGAGTGAGTTACCTGCTGACTGAGTGAGTTGCCTGCTGACTGAGTGAGTTACCTGCTGACTGGTGAGTTGCCTGCTGACTGAGTGAGTTGCCTGCTGACTGAGTGAGTTACCTGCTGACTGAGTGAGTTGCCTGCTGACTGAGTGAGTTACCTGCTGACTGAGTGAGAGTGAGTGGTTGGAGAGGGAGTGAATGGGAGTTTAGTTACCTGCTGAGTGAGAGTGAGTGGTTGGAGAGGGAGTGAGTGGGAGTTAGTTACCTGCTGACTGAGCGAGTGAGTGAGTTTATTACCTGCTGAGTGAGAGTGAGTGAGTTTATTAGCAGCTGAGTAAGAGTGAGTGAGAGTTAGTTACCTGCTGAGTGAGAGTGAGAGGGATTAAGTGGATGTTAGTTACCTGCTGACTGAGTGAGTGAGTGAGAGTTACCTGCTGAGTGAGAGTGGAGATGGTGTTAGTTACCCTGAGTGAGAGGAGTGGGTTACCTGCTGAGTGAGGTGAGAGTGAGTGATGTAGACTGCTTAGTGAAGTGAGAGGGAGTGAGAGGGAGTGAGAGGGAGAGTGAGAGGGAGAGTGGATTTATTACCTGCTGGTGAGAGTGAGTGGTTGGAGAGTGACCGTTCCCTGGGGAAGGAGGGCGAATGCTGTGAGTGGTAAGTGGTGATGAGAGGGAGTGAGAGGGAGTGAGAGGGAGTGAGAGGGAGTGAGAGGGAGTTTATTACCTGCTGAGTGAGAGTGAGTGGTTGGAGAGTGACCGTTCCCTGGGGAAGGAGGGCGACTGCTGTGAGTGGTAAGTGGTGATGAGAGGGAGTGAGAGGGAGTGAGAGGGAGTGAGAGGGAGTGAGAGGGAGTTTATTACCTGCTGAGTGAGAGTGAGTGGTTGGAGAGTGACCGTTCCCTGGGGAAGGAGGGCGACCGCTGTGCGTGGTAGGTGGTGTGTGGCCGCGGGGGGGGCGAGGGGCTCCATCTGTGCCTCAGGGGGGTCAGGGGGGAGCGGTTGCCCGGCCCCAGCAGGCGACCCCGGGACAGGGAACGGGTCAGGGAGCGGGAGCGCGACCTGGATCGAGTCCATGACCTCCGGGATGACCTGGCTCGGGGGAGGTAGCGGTGTGGGGGCGACCTATAAGGGAAGGGGGAGGGGGAGTTGATGTGTGAAATGGGGAAACTTTATATTGGTAAACTTAACCTCTATAATAATGAATGGAGGGAGTACTTACAAAGCTCTATAGTATAACAATGAATGGAGGGAGTACTTACAAAGCTCTATAGTATAACAATGAATGGAGGGAGTACTTACAAAGCTCTATAGTATAACAATGAATGGAGGGAGTACTTACAAAGCTCTATAGTACAATAATGAATGGAGGGAGTACTTACAAAGCTCTATAGTATAACAATGAATGGAGGGAGTACTTACAAAGCTCTATAGTATAACAATGAATGGAGGGAATACTTACAAAGCTCTATAGTATAACAATGAATGGAGGAAGGACTTACAAAGCTCTATAGTACAATAATGAATGGAGGAAGGACTTAACCCAGATCTGTTCTTTGCTATAAAAAATTGTCTGTTGTCGAGCCATAAAATTACGACAAGTAACTATACTACTACTACTACTACTACTACTACTAACCCCTTCACACCCAGATCTTTCCTTGGCTATGTAAAATCATCTGTCGTTAGCCATAAAATTACGAAAAGTCACTGAATATACCAAATGAGTTAGTGGACAAGGATGCTAAATAGGACATATCTATAAAATATTACTTATAGTCACTAAAAATTGTCTTAATGGTACCCAAATTACAATGGAAATTACGTTCTGGGCCTCAAGGGGTTACTATTCCTCTAATGTTGAGCCCAAACTCACTATTGCTAATCATTACAGTGTAGTGGCAACACACCATATATACACTATATTACAAACTATAAATATAGACATTCTATTTTCCTATTAGTGCAGTGAGAGGCACACACAAAACTATACTCTGCTTTTTTTAACGAGGCAAAAATCCTGCCCCCTTGCTGCTTACTGACTGATATTTGTTGGCAGAAGGGAATACTACGCTTCTTCTTAATTTCAGCTGTATTTTATCATAGTTAACCACATTATCAGGTAAACAGAGGCATCATTGACTGAAATCTGATGCCAGGAGAAGGGAATACTATGCTTCTTCTACATTTCAGTTGTATTTCATCATAGTTAACCATATTATCAGGTAAACAGAGGCACCATTGACTGATATTTGATGTCAGGAGAAGGGAATACTACACTTCTTCTTAATTTCAGCTGTATTTTATCATAGTTAACCATAGTATCAGGTAAACAGAGGCATCATTTTAAGCATGAGACCTTAAGATAGAATGGAATTTTTGCCATGTTAAAAATAATAGATTATAGGACAGTGGTTCTCAACTGGTTACAAGCCATGAACCACTCGCCCAATTGAAGAAAAAAATCATGAACCATCTCCTTCTTGACTTTAGACATATGATGAAAGAGGGTAGTTTTTAAAGGTAGGTCAAGGGTTGGTTATAAATATGTATCCTATAAATATAAAGTAAACGGAATTTTCAGAATAAAATAATATGAGACGGCTAACATTTTGGTTACATATATATTTCAGTTCATTTCCAAATATCATGAATTATCTCTGTGGACCACTAAAAAAGTTATCATGGCCCACCCGTTGAGAACCACTGCTATAGGCGGAGTGAGTACTACTACAGGTTGAAGTTCCCAAACTCGGCATCCCAAGACTCGGCAACACCCAAAACTCGGCTATGGTTCCGGATTTTCCAAAACCCGGCGCGTAGTTGCCGGGTCGGCCGCTGGGTGCCACCACACTAGGCCGCTTGGTTTCTCCCGCCGATTTGTTTGTTGTTATTGTTCAGTGGTGTTGTGACTGTAGAGTTGTGTACACTGTTATTTTGTGTACTTCTACAGGTTTTGATTTCTTTCATGTGATTTTCATGCTTTTTTTCCCCTTAATATATCTACGTTCTAAAAGTCGGAAAATTCCATTACTCGGCTCGGCGCTGGTCCCGAGGTTGCCGAGTTTGGGAACTTCAACCTGTACTACTACTACTACTACTATTACTACTACTACTACTACCACTACCACTACTGCTACTACCACTACTGCTACTACTACTACTATATACTACTACTACCACTACCACTAATATGTGAGTAGTGAGTGTGCCAGCCAGCCCTAGGCACTATCCCGGGACCCACCTGGATCTGGGTGACCTTGACCTGCTCTTGCGTGCCCTCCTAGCCTTGGCCTCGTCCTTCTCCTTGAGGTGCTTGTTGAAGAGCGTCAGGGGGTCGTCAATGGCCCTGGGGGGGAGGGGAAACATAATGATGGTTTAGTACTAACACTCATCCACATACGCCAATATTTACAAAGAGAAGAGTCATTAGGAAGCTTTAAAAGGAGGCAGCATAATTTCATGGATGGGGATGAAAGGTGGATGTAGGTAGTGTTAAGTAACAGGAACTACCTCGTGTAGGTCTCCCAGCCTCTTGTAGCTTCCTTATGTTCTTATGTTTATACCATTGGAAGGTGGCCAGGATAATATTTAACACTACAAAACTCAGCCTTAACCCCTTCACGCCCAGATCTTTACTTTGTTATAAAAAGATTGTACGTTGTTATAAAAAGATTGTATGGTAAACACTCTAAATTGAACTCGTATAATTCAAACTTCGGATAATTTGACCTGCTTCGGGCCAGTTCAAATTTTTCAATAACTTTACATAATTGGAGCAAGTTTGAGTAATCCTTCTTAGCCTTACTAGTGGGCGTCCAGCCTCTCCCATGCAGTGCCCCGGCTGCCCAGCGTGATCTGATATAGGATCATTTATAATTATCCTTAGCCTTACTAGTGGGCGTCCAGCTCTCCCATGCAGTGCCCCGGCTGCCCAGCGTGATCTGATATAGGATCATTTATAATTATCCTATAAATATGAAAGGGGGAGGAAGGCGGCGGGAGGGGGAGGAGGAGGAAGGAGGGGAGGGGAAGGAGGGACGAGGAGGAGGAAGGAGGGGAGAGGGGGAGGAGAAGGAAGGAAGGAAGGAAGGAAGGAAGGAAGGAAGGACAAGAAAGGAAGGAGAGGAAATGGGAGTAGGAAGAACTATTTTTTTAAAGTATCCTTCGCTTTGTATACAATCCTTCAGAATACTTCACAGGCCTCTTCGCTCCTTCGCGCATCCTACAGGAGTCATGGGAGGGCATTAGAAGTCCCACAGGATTGCTATAGTATTCCTAGGTTTTTATAAGTACTTTGACAATCGCATGGGTGGCTCAAATAGGGATTAATAATACTAATACTAATACTGAAAATACTAATACTGATCGTTGTATTGAAGTCATGATTAATCTAGCAATGCCTAGCATATTTTTATGTCTTGTAGTAAGTTTTGTCCAATTTGTGGATTTTAAGGAATATCTGGAAGTCATTGTGAATTGGCTGAAATAGGGACTTTTAATCATTGTAACTGAAAACTGACACCAGATTCGTGTTCAGCATGCTCGAAAACTGCAAGGAACAAATTTTCAAGCAAATCTATTTTTCAAAAAATATTGCAAATTTTGCAAGGGGTATGCCTTGAAATTTTTTTTAAATCACGTTTTTCTCAATAACTAAAAAATGATGGCAGATTCATGCAAGAAGTATAGAGAAGTAAATATGAAGTAGATCAAGGGCTATCATTTGGCGTAAAGCAAAACAATATTGATTGGTAAATAACCGAGAAAATAGCATATTCGTACATTTATACGAAATATCCATTTTCTCGACAACCATGAGGTGTTTTGACAAGCCGATTACTGCGTCATGTAGAACACCTCAAGATGAACCTTTGTTACTTTGATAAATTTTCTTCTACGAATCAGTGTTGCGGCAAAATAAAAAAAACCTGATTTTCGTCAATTTTGGAACATTTTTGAGCATCCAGAAATCCGTAAGATTTTTTTCCGCTAGATAATTGGAAATGCCGGGGATACAATTGTAGATCCATCCATTTACAATAACTTTTGATGGGTAAGTGTTGCTGTGTGGAAACATGTTGTGAGCTGAACGCGTTATAGTAAATATATAAGTTTATAATTCAGAAATCGTTCATGATAGGTCAGTGTTATGCAGAGACCAGTGTTGCCACCTCAGTGTAGGGGAAGGGACTAACTCTATAGGATTGTCACACATAGTAATATATCATAATTCTAATTTAAAGCAGTTTTACTTTGAAAATCGCAAGTTACTTGCAAAACTTGCAATATATTCTGAAAATTATAATATAAATACGATGGTTTTAGTGAGTACAAGTAATACAATCTGTGCTGTTTTGGCATGTTTGAGTGACTTATTACTGTGTGGAGGGGCTGGAGGTAACCATCGGATCACTCAGACTTTCGGCTAATTCAACCCAGGTCTCCCCCTATTAGTTCAAGTTAGAGAGTTTACTGTGTATTGTCAGCCATGAAATTACCAAAAGTAACATTAAATTACCAAAAGTAACATTAAACTACGAAAAGTAACATTAAATTACCAAAAGTAACATTAAATTACGAAAAGTAACATTAAATTACGAAAAGTAACATTAAATTACCAAAAGTAACATTAAATTACGAAAAGTAACATTAAATTACGAAAAGTAACATTAAATAACCAAAGTCACTGAATATACCAAATGAGTTAGTGGACAAGGATACTAAACAGGTTATAACTATAAAATGTTGCTTATAGTCACTAAAAATAGTCTAAAGGTACCCAAATTACAATGGAAATAACGTTCTGGGTTTCCAGGGGTTAAATATGTGACTCACTCGAAGGGCATGGGTAGGTGGGGCGCCGGGTACATCCCCGGGGGCTTGATGTAGGCGGGCGGCGGCACTCTGCAACAACAGAAACAACACTAGGCATATGTCACTCCATGGATATTGCAGAGTCTATTGGGGTCTTTAAAGGGAGGCTGGATAAATTCATGGATGGGGATGAAAGGTGGATGTAGGTAGTGTTAAGTAACAGGAACTACCACGTGTAGGTCTCCCAGCCTCTTGTAGCTTCCTTATTTTCTTATGTTCTTAACCCCTTCACGCCCAGATCTTTCCTTTGCTATATCAAAATCGTCTGTGTCAGCCATACAATTACGAAAAGTCACTGAATATACCACATTAGTGTTAGGACAAGGATACTAAACAAGTCATAGCTATAAAACATTGCTTAAAGTCATTAAAAATCGTCTAATGGTACCCAAATTACAATGGAAATTACGTTCTGGGCCTCAAGGGGTTAAGTAACAGGAACTACCACGTGTAGGTCTGACGGCCTCTTGTAGCTTCCTTATTTTCTTATGTTCAATGGCTGGAGTGAGTGCTTACCTTGGTGGGAGGAGGTGGTACTGGGAGGCCGCTGATGCCAAGGGGACAGCGTGAGTCGGGGGAACTGCAAGAATATACCATGGAAAATATATATATATATAACACACCATAGATGCTTATTATATACAAGATTATAATAGTATTGTATGACTCATAGTAATACACAGAGAGAGAGAGTAACTAAATATACCAAATTAGTTGGTCGACAAGGATACTAAACAGGTCATAGCTATAAAATATTACTTATAGTCACTAAAAATTGTCTAATGGTAAACAGATTACAATGGAAATTACGTTCTGGGTCTCAAGGGGTTAACAGGAATAAGAAAACAATGGCTGTATTTACCTGATGATATGAAGGTCGGTACTTGATAGAATGTATCTTTCGGCGGTGACTGGACGAAGGAGGTCGTGGGCGGCGGCACTCTCGGGTCAAACCTCAGGATGTCATAACGCCCACTCGACACATCACTCTCTCCTCGACCCCTTCCTCTGCTTCTACTCCTGCTTCTGGTTCTACTCCTACTTCTGGTCCTACTTCTGCTTCTGGTCCTACTCCTGGTTCTACTCCTGGTCCTGGTTCTAAATGGTTCCTGTTTGATTTTGACCGGTCGTAACCAGGCGTCGTCTAACTCCCCTATGAGTGCCTTGGCTTCGGGAATTAAGGATGAACCGGTGGCAGTGTCTTGTAGTATGCCTTGTCCAGCCCACTGCTCTTCCCTTCCTGGCTCTTATGTGAGTGCCTCCTATCCTTCTTCCTCCTACCTTCCTTGCCCTCCTTCTCCTCCTCAGACTCATGCTTACTGGATTTTCGCTTCTTCTTCTTCTTACTCTTCTTCGGTTTGACTTCCCGTTCAACGCTGGGCTCGGCAATCGGCTCGGTTTCCAGCTGTTCTTGTTCTTGTTCGTCTAGTTCGTGCAGCTGCGTGTGTGCGTGTGTGTGTTCGTCCATGTCTAGGTAAGGCTGGTCCATAGTATCTTTATTTCCCTCTTCCGCCTCCTCCACAGGCTCGGTAAGTGGATTGATTTGCTCCACGTTGGCGGTCATTTCCACGCCTGCATTCTCCTTGTCCGAGTCTGCGTCCCCGTTCTCCTGAGGGTCACTGATGGGGCAGGATAATGGGGTGTGGGGCCGGGAGAAGGAGGGCTCGGTGGGTCTCGGGGCGGCCGGGCTGGAGGCTCTGAGAGGGCTTCTGGGCGGGGTGGTGATATTCATGTTAGCCATATAGGGAGGGATGGAGGAGAGAGGCTCGGAGGCACTCTTGTCACTCTTCTTCTCGCTGCCAAGCCTGAAATTGATGAGTTTGGTATGAGTATCACACTTTTTCTTTTTTTTTACCCAGCGAGTTTTTTTTTTCATACAAATTTACTTTTTTTCAACCCATCAAACTTTTTTTTTCATGTTTTTTTAATTTTTTTTTATAGAAATTTGACTTTTTCAACCCCATGATTTTTTTTCTTCATACAAATTGACTTTTTTCAACCCAGTGATTTTTTCCATCATACAAATTTTTTTTTTTCCAAGCCATTTTCATTGCTTAATGCTTATATTCATTAAACATTGTCTAATGGTGACCAAATTACAATGGAAATTACATTCTGGGCCTCATTTGTGAACCAGTTTTTCCCTTCCAATCATTTACCACTCTATTTGTGAACCAGTTTCTCCTTATTTCCTTAATAAGTCAACAATCAAGGCAAGGTACGCATCATCCATTGACGTACTGCTTGGTTAGGTTAGGTTAGGTTAGAGTAAAGTATACCCTTAATAAGTCAACAATCATGGCAAGGTACGCACCATCCGTTGACGTACTGCTTGGTTAGGTTAGGTTAGGTTAGAGTAAAGTATACCCTTAATAAGTCAACAATCATGGCAAGGTACGCACCATCCGTTGACGTACTGCTTGGTTAGGTTAGGTTAGGTTAGAGTAAAGTATACCCTTAATAAGTCAACAATCATGGCAAGGTACGCACCATCCGTTGACGTACTGCTTGGTTAGGTTAGGTTAGGTTAGAGTAAAGTATACCCTTAATAAGTCAACAATCATGGCAAGGTACGCACCATCCGTTGACGTACTGCTTGGTTAGGTTAGGTTAGGTTAGTAAGTATACCCTTAATAAGTCAACAATCATGGCAAGGTACGCACCATCCGTTGACGTACTGCTTGGTCTTGATGCGCAGGTAACGGTTGGGGATGAGGGTGTTGGGCTTGATGCCGTCCTGCCGACACACGGGGCAGCTCTGCGTCTCCTCCGAGTCACTCTCCACCAAGTGATTCCGAATGCCTGCAAGTCACACACAGAAAGGTGAAAAAATAAAGAATTGATTTGCAACAGAAAGAGCTACCCTAGATAACACTAAAGTCGCCAGGACAACGTGTTTCAGCTACCGTAGATAACACTAGATGATACAGAGTAGTTTATATCATGACTGTATAATCTACCCTGTTTCAGTGTTGTTTATGCTTTGTAGCTGCAAGTATAGACGGTTGCAAATTTCACTACTTTTTTTTTCTTTTTTCGGGCGACGACGACGGCGGGAGGACACTCTTAACATAAACACTAGATGGCGACCTTAGTGTAGCCCGTTATCAATATCGCCACTCTGGTTTTATTTTTGTAATTTGTTCATTTATAGCCCTACTATGACACAGATGAAGACACAATATGACA
Source organism: Chionoecetes opilio (assembly GCA_016584305.1). Taxonomy (NCBI): domain Eukaryota; kingdom Metazoa; phylum Arthropoda; class Malacostraca; order Decapoda; family Majidae; genus Chionoecetes; species Chionoecetes opilio. The sequence goes on along the minus strand of JACEEZ010004244.1, from coordinate 67,693 downwards.
CAGACTCTCCAGATAGCCCCTTCTAACTGTCCTGAAATCATGGATGTAGAATCATAGATAGATATTTATTGAAGTCGCCAGGACAACGTTTTTTTTTTTATGTACAGACGTGTGGTGGCGTTAATATTTACATTTCTACATCCATGATTTCAGGACAGTTAGAAGGGGCTATCTGGAGAGTCTGTGTCATTTT